>CP139505.1:15812623-15874555 GCA_021014915.2 Artemisia tridentata subsp. tridentata
TATAAAAAAGGGAACTAATTTTGCTATTCGTGAAACCGATGGGGTGTAGGCTGCATGGCCAGCTCCTATCATAGAGTGATGATAGAGTTCATTTTCCAGTTTCTGCATTTCATTATCCGGACAATATTCCTCTTTTAGCAGTGCCTTGAATCGTCCCATTCATTCCCACAGCTCTTCTCTGCCTCTGCTTGAATCTCGTGTTCCACCATGTTAACGCCTTTCCTGACAGCGAGCATCCCCGAATACTTCACCTTCTGATGCGTTTCACAGCCACGATGTCGATCACGACTCCATCTTTTCAATCCAGCGGGTATACTCCAACGCACCTCCATTGCCGTTAAACTCCATTGGCTTGCATGCCATAAATTCCTTATATGTGCATCCAGTTGTACGGGTGGTAGTCTCATTCACACCTACACCATTTGTGTCGTCATTTATGCTTCCATGGTTTCCCGAGTTGTTGATGTGATTGCCGACTTGCGTGATAATAGTAGGTAGCAAGGTTTGAAGCTGTTGAGCGATGATGGCGGCAAAATCAGGATTTCCACCGTCATTGTTGTCATTGTTACCAATGCCGCGGCCACCTCCTCGACCTCCACGTCCACTAGTCCTTCCACCTCTTTGTGTGGCATTTCCTCGGTTAGCATTGCGAGCTGATCTCCTTGTTGCCATTGCCTCTATGCAATGAAGGACATTTAGCGGGCGTCAGAGACAAGGGAAAAGCTATTGACTATCCAATCTATACTTAGCGTTCTCACAAAAACCCCGCTACTAGTTGTTATCCTAAGTGGGTTAATGCCGATTAACGTACACATGATTACATATGTCCACGTGTGTTGTGATGCACTTATAATTATGTTGGCCACCATAATTATATTTACCTCCTTTCACACGTGTACATATCACCATGCACACATATTTCGACAAGAGTAGGGTGATTATCTCCCAGAAAAATCCTCGAGTGAACTCATCAACTTTTTGCGGCTTAGTGATAACCTTTTAGTTAACTTAATCTCATGTCTCATCAAACAAGAACTGTCACAAGATTAAGTTAAATAGCTAGTTATCACTGAGCTATATGCTTTTGATGTCTCGATTTAGATTCTGAGATTTTTCCCTATAAGGTATCCTCAAGAGAAATCATCTTTTTAGCAAAATCATCAAATTTTTTTTTTCTGCGGCTAAGTGATAACCTTTTAGTTAACTTAATCCCATGTCTCATCAAACAAGAACTGTCACAAGATTAAGTTAAATAGCCGGTTATCACTGAGCTTCACACCTCTGATGATTCGACCAAATGTTGAGATTCCTCCATCGGTGCAGATACTAAAACAATTAACAGTTAACATTTAACGGCGCGCACATAAATGGGAAGAGTTCTACGTAAGCAAGGCGGTCGAGATAAGGATCTTAAGGAATATAGCAGTTATAGTCTAGGTTCCTAAATGCAACCTAGTTCTCTATAACCTGGCTCTGATACCAATCTGTAACACCCCCAAATTACCGCAGCGGAAACAGTAGAATCAAGGGGGTATTACTTCATAATACAGATCAAGGTATAGAAAACGACCTCTAAATGAGACGTTTTGAAAAGTTATCATTCGAATTATTAAAATCAGAGTTATGACAATAAGTTCCAAAGTAAAGATTACATAAAAGTTTTCAAAGTTTATCGAATGATAAAGATAGATATGCGTCTTCAAGTATGCAAATGACCCTAGCAATCCACGCATCCATAATAGTCTTAACAACCTGAGATAAACATGCTAAAAGTGTCAACCAACGGTTGGTGAGTTCATAGAGTTTAGCTTAAAAGTAAAGCATTTCAATAAAGATGTTTAAAGATAAAGTGTTTAAATATAGATTTTTCCAGCAAAGGCATCGTAAATCCACTCAGTTCCAAGCCCCGCCCATACAAGACTTGCAACCTGTGTGTTTACAACCCACTGCTAACATAGTATGTCTATCAAGTATATTTGAATAAAGATTTCACAGCAAAGGCCTTGAAAATCCACTCAGTTCCAAGTCCCGCCCATACAAGACTTGCAACCTGTGTGTTTACAATCCACTGCTATCACAATAAGAATAGAATAAATGTCTTGCATACCAATGCACAATATAATAGATTACTTGCATACCAATGCAAACTATATTAGATGACTTGCATACCAATGCATCATAAGATTTCTGGGTGTCTTTTCCCAAAGGATTACTGGGTGTCTTTTCCCAAAGACAAGTATAAAAGCATATTGTATAAAAGTATAAATATTTGAGTAATTGCATAAATCATGTATTTGATAAATGAGCAAAATAATTTAAGCATGTATCTCCCCCAAAAGTAATTTCAAAAGTATATAAAAAAAATAGGGGCTATGAATCTCACCTTGGTAGAAATAGAATCAAATGGTGTGTAGTAACTCCAACGCGTAACCTAGATTAGTATGGCATTATTTAGTTTGCATTTCTGATTAAGATTTGATAATCGTAAAATAGTTTATATATTTTCAAAACATTCATGTTATTGTTGCACGTGTTAATTACTTATTTTACGGCGTAATTATTATTGACGGCGTATAATAATTTTTAGTGTCTCGGTTATTCGCCTTCGTCACAATTTTAATAATTAATATTCGACACGTTGTTAGTTCGGGTTTTATTACTAGGTGACATCATATTTTAAAAGTGTAATATTTCCTTTTTAGCTTCTAAAACCAAACGCACCATATTAGATATATAATACAACTTGAAAGGGGCTGTGGCCCAGGTTCAATCACAGCCCATCACTTGTGGCCTGGTGCAAGAACCAACTGGGTTTTACTCTTTATTCTACACTGGGCTTCGGCCCAACATTATCATCAAGTCCAACTTCCTTTAATCAAATATGCAGGTTTCTATTTGTTTTGAGATAGTGGCTTGCCTGGTCTGTTTAGTTGGAACACAACAATTATGTGCAGGTTTAAAAACGAGTGAGACCGTCTCCGTGAGACCTTGTCGAGGGTGTAGGCTACTAGAGTCTCGCTTGCTAACGACTCCCGAGTACCACTCGAGTTCGAGTCGTTGGGTTCCTAGGGGATCAAGTACACGAAGGACATCGACAGTTTCGCAAGACTACAAACCAAATTCCAAAACATTCCTATGCTATTCTAGTACTCTGTTGCTACATTTACAATATCCTATTCGCTACTAATATCAAGACTTAATAACCTTCAACAATTGCGCAACTAAACCCATGACTTTTAAAAGTCAAATGTCTCTACTCGACCCATTTTAATCCAGAAACTACATTCTATATACTCATTTAAATCTTTCCAAAGCTTTATTACAACTCGTTTCTACATATCAAAATCAAAATATCCAATTGAACCTACTCTTAAATTTCGCAACCCATTATCATTTTATCCATAATCATCATAAATTCAAAAACTTCTTTAATCTTAGTTCGAATGAAAGGAAAAAAAATATCAATTTAATTAAAAATGAACCTGAAAATTTGTAGGGGTGTCGAACACTATCAAACCCGGATTCAAAAGCTCCAGAAACCCACTTCTTTTTCCCAACTCGAATCACACTATAATCCTTTTCTTGAGAATTTCTCAATCTGAGGTGTGTTTGTAGTTTTGATGTGATTCGATTGGTGTCCAGAAGAGGTGGATTTAAGGGTGAAAGTGGAGTTAGGCTCCATCTAGCTTTCGAGTTGTGGGAGAATTAACATCCCAAATTTGTGTCAAATCTTTGTACTAGAGGCCCTAAACCCTATGGTATCTCGTGACAAAATAAAGAGGACAAAGCTCCAAGGTCAATACTAATTAATTTTTGATGGTGATGCTTCGGTCGTTTTCTGGGTTTTCGAGGGAAACAGCGACAAGACAAGGGGATAGCGTTCTTTTGATGATGGTGATTTTGCCAAAAGGGTGATAAGGTGAAAAGGTGGAGGCAAGAAGGGTGATGGTGTTTATGGCTGGTTTTGGGTCTCGACAAAAGAAAGAGAGAAGTAGGTAGCAGCAGATGAAGGTTTTAGATTGTTGTGGGGAATGGGGGTAAAGCACAAAAAAAATATACTCCGTATAATAATACTAAAAAGTGGCGACAAAACCAGTGAGGAAAAAAAAAAAAAAAAAAAAAAAAAAAGAAAAAGAAAAAAAATAATATAGATGTAGTAGTGGTTTTTGTTTAGAGGTGTTTTAAATGCCCGGGTCTTGTTAGACAGTGTCGGTTTTGCCTCAGCTTAAATATCTCTAACTCGAGAGTTTAGAGTCGTCATTATTTGTTTATCTCCGAGTTCGTATTTATCTTCGTGATTTTTATATATACATATTCTTCGTTTTGATTTTAAAAAAAAACTTATGCCATACTATCACGGTGTCGGTACGCGTGCGGTTCGTTCCATCAAAACATAACAGTGTTTATTTAGGAATGTAATAACAAAAAGTTCAAATTGGCTTGTAAAAATGGTTAAGTGAACAGTAACGACGTGTTAATAATAGATTAGCGTTCACTAATGACTAGGAATTTCTACGGGTTGCTACAACTAGGAACTTTTGCAAAATTAGAAAAAAGCTTACAAATGAAAAGTGGCTATTGGGATAGCAGGACTAGAACAGACCACAACTAGCTTGTCAATGACAAGCTAGAAACCCATAAAAGCCTTCCAAATTTAGCTTATACCACCCAGAGTAGCTTATGAGATCCCAGGTTGACTTTTGTTGACCATCTTCATTTCTTGAATTTTATAGCTACTGATCACTAAAAAAGCTTACAAAAAGCTATTATTAGCTTATATAAGCTTATAGAAAGGGTGTGGAAGCTTATGACTATGTTTTAAACAGGTTATGAGATTACTTAGCTTAACAGGAAACTTGAAATCTTAGCATACTTAAAATTTAGAACATAAGTGATTAAAACAAAGTTTCTTTGATTGATTATAACATAGATTACAACTGAGAATGGGAAATTACAAGCTATAGCTACTGAATATTAAAGTACGATTACACTAAAAATTAACTACTGGTTTTCAGTCTATTACATTGTTCTATATATACAAAGATAAAGTGGGAATGCCTTCATAACTCCCTCTGAACACATCTTGACCTTTGAATTATCTTCAATTGATCTGAGCCACTCAAACTGATTTTGGCGCCAAAAGTGGTAGTAGTGGATTCGAGCAGGTTTTAGCATTTAATGCATTCTGTGGAGGTGGAGAAGAAGCTTTAAATGCTTCTTGTTTTGTTAGGTAAGGTGGTGGGTTGTAGCAGAGAAAACTATGGGAAGGGTGGTATGGTTTCAGTGTTTTGGCGGTTTGAAGGTAGAAGAAGCGTTTGACCAGGGTCAAACGTTTTGGTTTAAATAAAAAGGGATTGGGTCGGGTTTTATTGATTGGGCTTGGGTTGGGTTAGTTTAATAAAAGGGAGTTGGGCTGGTGTGGTTGTGTAGTGGGTTGGGTTAGGATTAGATATAATTGGGTTGGGGTGTTTTTATTTAAGGGTCCGGTTGGATTTGTATAATAAACACAAGGACCATTCTTGTAATTTCTGAAAATTGGAGGACCAAACTTGTACATCTTCCAAAATAAACCAAGGGTAATTCCTGCCATGTTTCAACAATCCAGGGACCATTCATGATATTTCCAACAATAATATTTCCCAGGGACCATTTTTGCAAATTCTGAAAGTGCAGGGACCAAACTTGTAAATTATTGAAACTTTTCACCAAAGGACTAAATATGACAAATATTAATTTCAAAAGGACCTTTGGTGACTTTTCTTACAAAACAAATGCCTAGGGACTAATTTTGACAAGTTTTGAAAGTTGAGGGACTGAAACTGCCAATTTTGCAAACTTTGTTCGTTTTTCAATTGTTTTTAAACATTTTGCATTTGAAACATATAAACACAATCCCTGGGATATTTTCAGTATTTTGATGCATTTCTGAGTGTTTTTGGATGTTTTGGCAGTTCAGATACGACAAAAATGATGAGTATTTAGACACTCATCAGTATGTGTTCATAAGTGGTTGATAGCTGATCATTTTTCCAGGTAAAGAAGTGTCAGTACATGATGCTCAATGGTCTTTCTCTGGAAAAGAATTTGTATTTGTTTATGGGTGTATTCTTCTTAGGTATGTTTATTTGGTAATCATATGCAACTTTTTCTTTTATTTATTTATTTATTTATTTTATTTATTTATTTTTATTTATTTTTCCGTTTTTGGTCCTGCTAAATTATTTTACTGGTTTGCATTGGTGACATTGGAGAGCTTGCCAAGTCTCTTGGCTCTTTAAAAATGGATAGCAATTAGCAAACCACAAGTTTACGAATCATATTCAAATAATTTGCTTTGGACCAAATATTTGGCACTTTAGCTGTAGAACTGAAGTATTATCTTTGTTATTCAGTACAACTGTACAAGGATGAAAGCTAGTCTTCCTGGCCCCACTCAAACACATTAATCCGCCTTCTGTTCCAAAGAAACAAACTACATATAAACCGCCTCATGCAAAGGTTGCGACTTATAAAGAGACAAAGGTGTGTCACAGTACATTTATTTTCTGTCATATTATGTGGAATTGTACATCAGGACCCTACACTTAATTGTTATAATAGTTTTTTTTTTTTTTTTTTTTTTTTTTTTTTTTTTTTTTTTTGAACGGTTATAATAGGTTGTTTAGGCAGCTGTTTTGACCCATTTACTATAAATGGTTAGATTTGGGTTATGTTATATCTCTAACAGGCCAAACTAGTAAGATATAGCTAAATTGGAAACATATCAAATGCTACGAAAGTCGTCTAGAGTATATATTTCTGATGAATAAATATCTTAAAATCATTTTTTTTAATTTCGACTATTATTGAAATAATAATAGACGGCAATCTATTTCTAAGATGAAGCTAAGGCTTCACCATTTTAACTGGTCTTTATGCAAAGGCTATGACTGCTAAAGAGGTCGAGGACGTCACAGTATATATCGCTTATATACTATGGAACTTAGCATCATGACCGTACTATTAAATTTTTTAATATGTTGTTGAGGCGCATTTCTCGCAATGATGTAAAAGAATTAACTCTCTTATACCTTTCTTGTAGTTCGACAATTATCAAAAAAAAAGAAAACATGTGGAAACTTGACAAAAAAAATGATTGAAGCCCATCATGGAAGCATAAGAGGTAACTGTTGTTCACTATGAATTTAAAATGATGTAAACTTGAAAGTGGTATCCTGTTATAGCTAGGGGTGTTAATCGGGTCGGGTTGGTCGGGTTCGGGTCAAGTCGTGTCGGGTCGGGTCAATCCGGTTTGAGGCTAAAAATAACATACCTGAACTCGACACTATTTATCTCTCGGGTTAGTCGGGTTCGGGTCCAATCAGGTCGGGTCAATTCGGCTTCGGGTCAACCCCGTTTAGAAATCACATAATTTAAGTGCTTCGAATTGAAAGTTGAAAGATTAAACAACTACTGTAGATGAAAAAGAATGTTACAGCCACATTTGTTGCATTTGTTTTATGCTTAAACTTGGAACTTGCACTAAAGTTCTTGGCACATTTGTAGAATTGTAGCACTCGAGTCAAGTGTCGAAATATTAAACTACAAGACACATAGTACATGCATACAAGCAATACAACCACGCATGATAACAAAGCCATAAAAGATATTTACAAATAATTATCAAATTGGATAAACATTGTTGCATTTGTTTGTAACAGTAGGTTTGTGCAGACTTGCAAACTTGCAAGTTGCAGCGAGCAATGCAAGAACAAGACAACAAGATATAAATTATGCCACTCAAATATGTGATAATATGTCGACTCTAAAATTGTGATGGGAACTAGGCTTAGTACGGGATTTTAATTGAACAAAGGCAAAGTTTATATGTAAAAAAATCTAACTCGGGTTGACCCGAACCCGAATAAGCAAAGTATTTTCAACCCGATACCCGACCCTATTTGGTATTCGGGTTGGTTAGGTTGACCCGACTAAGATTTTGAACCCGAGTAACCCGACCCGACTAGTCCTGTTCGGGTCCGGATCGGGTTCTGGTCGGGTCGACTTTTAATACACCCTTAGTTATAGCACATAGTTGTATACAGTTTGATTTGATCGGGTTAAACGAAACAACTTTAAGCTGTAACCTTTTATTAAGAATTATAGCTTAAGCTGTAGCAAAACTGATTTTTACCACTGACTGATATTATATCCTATGCTACTTTGTACTTTGATTAAATTTTATATATCTGAATTTCTAAATAAGGTGTGGAAGTAGAAGGATGAACATGGGGGCACAATACTGAAACAACTCCGACGACGGTTGGGGGCATCTTTGGACCGGTCACATGAGGTAAAAGATCGTAGAACTTATTATTTTACCATGGATGAGAAAAGATCAAAAGCTGTATCAGAAGCTTTTGTTAGACTTCATAAAGAGGGTCTCATTGAAAGGTACTTTTGACATACATGAACTATAATAATAGCCTTTTGATTTTCATTGGTCATTTATCAAATAGGTTATTGATCCTTTTCATTGCAGTTTTTATTTGTAAAATTATATGTTTATAATTGTTATTGTTGTTCCCTTAACACGCTTAGAGTTAACTAGAAAGTTAATTTATTTGTGTTTATGACTAATACAATGTAATGATTCTCTCTTTCAGTTAATGAAACGTAAATGTAAAAACACAAAGTATTTTTCAACGTTTAAATTCTTATTAGAAATGAATCAAAGAATCTATTACCCAAGTGTTTTGCGGACCAAACACTTGGGATTGAATAGACAAGGTATGGTGTCTCCTATCTAAACTCAAGCTATGCTTAAGTGGTAACAATATGCCTCACTGAGCTATCTCAGGGACTGGTTACTCTTTGTAGGAGAGATGTTGTTTTGCAAAAGTCTAAGGCTTTCAATGTACAAAACACACACAACTTCTCTCCTTCTGAACCTATTTATACACAAGTATAAAAGAGTAAAAGTGATTAAAAAACTACAACTTGTTGAAGCAAGCGTGTCTGACAATTACAACAGTAATTGTCATTTCCAAGAACCAATGGGAATGGACTATAAAGTCTTTAGGAGTGGTTGGTCTGACACTTTACGACTTTTAGCCGTCTTAGGGAAGGTTTCTTCCTGACAAGATAAGATATGATCTTATCTTAAACTCTTCCCAGATCTTCCCGCCTTTCTTTCAGGCGTTGAGTTCTTCAGTCTTCAATCACTTAATGTTGTTGAGGAGACCGGGGTTCAGTGAGTTCTTGTCCAACACTCACTGAACCATCATCTTCTTCTTTAGCTTAAGTCCTACTCAGGGAGTACCGCCTTCCTGAGTAGTGAATCCTTCTTCTTGAATTCGCCTTAAGCATCCTGAAGATGACTCACTGAGTGACTGTTCACTCAGTGACTTGAATTATTCTCGGTTTAAGTTAACACTTAGTTAATTTGTGTCCAAATCCTATTTTAAGTATTCTTGGGTACTGATGGACCCAACAATCTCCCCCTATTTGGATATAAATTATTCCTAAGTGTTTTGTTCAGTAATGAGTGAGCTAATGACTTCTGCTCATACTGAATGTACTAGAAAGTAAATAAGGACACTGAAATAATAAAAACATCATCTTATTAATATCATTACAAGTCCTAACTAACTAAGTACAAAATACTCAGGGTTCTTGTACATAACCCATGAGTTCAAGTTTCGCCTTCTTAGACACTAACACCTCCTTGTCAGGTCTTTCATTCATCATCTTGTCCAGCAGCTTGACAAACTCCTCGTTTTCAGGACTCTTCACTCTAAGCGGCATCAGTTTGTAGGCGAGGAGAGTTGTCGTTTCCACTAGATCAATGTCACTTACTCTTTGGAAGGCTGGCTGTGCGAATTCATCAACAAAGAGGATACCATACTCAGGCTCCTTGATGACTCGGTTAGGAATTAACTTGACTCCCTCAAGGGGGATCCTGTTGCAGTGTAGAGCAGCTATGTATTGTTCAGGTTCCTGATCCACTGCTTTCCTTTTCCTTCCGGTCTTCTGAGTTGGTTCAGGGATAGCCAGTCCCTGAGAAGCAAGTGCCTTCTCATGATCAATCCCAAGACTCTTAGCAACCCTTTCAAGTTCTACATATTTTGCGTTCAGGGACTTGATAAGAGATGGGGCTGTCTTGCTTTGTGTCTTCTTCCTTAGGATGGGCATCATCATATCCAATTCCCTTAGCCCAAAGTCTGAGAATTTAATGGGCTGACAAACCTCAGACTTCCTTGGTCCCCTGTGAACTGTGATGCTTATGGGCTTGGTGGGGTGAATGGTTATGTCAGTGATTGTGCCCTCTCCTTTGGCCTTGGTCATGTGCCACACATACCTCTCATAGGTTCTTTGCCTCCTTTCTTCTTTTAGTTTGGCTTGTTTGTTGTGTTCTTGAAGAAGTTCAATTTGTAGCCTGATGAATTCTTTCCCTTGAATGTCCCTTTCAGTCTCCTTGATCACTTCCTTAGCAACCTCATGAATTATGGGTCTGTTGAGTTGCTGCTCTTTTTCTTTGGCTCTTTTGATGTCTTGTTGATGCAAGACTTCAGCCACTTCAGTTGGAGTCCCAAAGAAAGTTAATCCTCCATCTAGTTCAACAGTAAAAGGTGCGTCTGGGTCTGAGCACCTTTCAGTTGTTGCTGGAATTAGTTGTGGTTTAGGAGGATCCTCAGTCACCATGATTTCCTTCCCTTTGTTAGTGGGAGGGGGTTGACTGGTGGAAGTTTCAGGGACAGCCACGATAGCAGATGAAGGATCAGAAATAGGTTCATCATTTTCTCCCCCTCAGCAGGTATTGGAACTTTAGTGGATGTACCTGTTGACTGAGGAGGAGGAGCTACTTAAAAGGCCTGAAGAATGGTGAGGATACTGGAGACCATCTGTTAGTTTCTGATGTCTCATTCTTCAGGGTGGTAATTTCAGCCGCCATTGCCTTTTGGGTTGAGGTGAGTTCAGTGACATGGGTGGTGTAGTGGTTGATCAGCTCATTATGTTTTGTTGAGAGCTGTTCAAAGGCTGAGGATATCTTGTCCAGGTGCCCCATCGTATCAGTGACTGCCTGATGAATTGAATCTTGCTGCGACCTGATAGTTTTGAAATCCACCCCCTGAAGAAGCTTGAGAAGCTCAATGATGGAATCGGAGGTGAACTTCTGGGTATCCATGTACTCTTGTAGTCTTTTGATCAGGATGGGATCATCTCCAAGTTCTTCCTGAACAGATTCAATAGCCTTAAGAAGGTTGGAGAGTTCCTTTTGTTATTCAGTGCCCATTTCATCAATAGACTCTCTCAGGTCGCTGAGTTGTTTGTCAGTAAGTTTGGCGACCTGAAGCACTTTTTCCTGAGATTCTTCAACAGAAGCCCTGAAGTCGGCATAGGAGGCTGTCGCTTCAGTGTGCTGAATCCACTGTTCTTCCGTGATTTCATTATAAAGACCCTCGTTGGCTTTGCGAAGGAATTTAACCAATTGTCTTTCAGTCAACGGAAGAACATTATCATAACTCTTCAAACACTCAGGAGTGGCTAGAGTTGAGGCACCTGATGATGATGATGATGATGATGTGGGAGAGCTGAGTTGTTGATCGTCAGGGGGAGGAGAAGATTGTTGTTGTTCAGGGTGCTGAGGAGGGTTTATTTCAGTTTCCATTTCCTCCTCAATACCCAGAACGTCTTCTTCATCACCAAAATCCACTAATTCCTCTTCTGACTCTTCATTCAGTAAAATTTCAAGATCAGCCAGAGAATGAACCTTCAGGGTATCCGGCTCCCCCTCAAAAGAGCGCTCACCTTTGTTGTGGCCAGGTCCTGACCCCGTCATAATAACTGAGTAGGTTTGCTCAGCCTGACTAGCCATAATAACTGGGGGGTTTTCCCAGCCTGGCTTTTGGGGGCAGTTCCTGAGTGAAGGGATCCGCCTGAGGTGGTTATGGGTTCCGTATCAATGGGTGGTTTTTGTCCCTCTGAGTCTTTGTCTTCCTTAGCGCCTTCAACTACTGACGGGTATTTTTCAGTAGTATCACTAGGCACTGATTGTGAAGATTGATGGACCCCCTTCCCATCAGGATTGTACTGTCCTTTAGGGATTTAGGATCCTGTACTCCCTGAGATCCTGAGGGTGATTGCTCAGGAACGTTAACGGGATGTGATTGGTGATGGGTCCCCTTCTCAGTGGAGTAGTGCTACCCCACCGAGGATTTAGAACCATTTTCTCCCTCAGGAACTGATTGTGATTTGTCAGTTCCTTCATCGGGATGTGAATGGGTGGTTCTTCCTGACCCTACTAACTTGTGTATGTCAGTAGGGACATGTGGAAAAGGTTTGCCCGAGGACACTGAGGATGATTGCTCAGTGCCCTCCGTTGGCCTTTGTTTTGTGGTCAGGGGGGGTCTCTGTAGTGGGTGTCTCAGAGGTCTAGGCCACATTCAACCCCTTTTTAAGGTTGAGTTGGTTCTGAGCATCAGTCTCAGTGGCGAGTGGTTTGGGTCTAACCACCTTACTGGACTGACCCTTCTTTGTCTTCTTCACCTTTTTTGTCGGTGAAAGTATTGGAGAAATAACGTTCTCCCCCTGAATGACCACTAGTGTAAAACCCCGACCCGATAAGGGTAAAGATGTCACAAGTACATGGTTTCACATCAGATCATACATAACATCCATAATTAAACAGCGGAAACACAATGTAACATGAGATAGAAAATACATGAAATACAAAACATAATACAAATGAAGAATAATCCCATAAAAACAAAGCTTCACTCGTGAACACTCTTCCCAAATCCATAACCCAGCTCCTAGCTTAATACCTGCCGCGGGAAAAGAAACGCGGCTGAGCTACACGAGCTCAGTGAACAGATATAACGGTAACAAATAATAATCATGAAATAGGGAAA
The DNA here is from genome assembly GCA_021014915.2 of Artemisia tridentata subsp. tridentata. Classification (NCBI taxonomy): domain Eukaryota; kingdom Viridiplantae; phylum Streptophyta; class Magnoliopsida; order Asterales; family Asteraceae; genus Artemisia; species Artemisia tridentata. The sequence continues at coordinate 15,825,517 of CP139505.1, forward strand.
CACGAAAGAAACCATACGTGATATAATAACGTGATAATTAAAGGCAAAACAGATCATGATATAATGACGAAGTAAAATAATGAAAGAAACAAAACGTGACATAGTAGCAGATAAGAAAAGATAGAATGGTCATACAGAGATATTAGAAGGTATAGAAAGTACATGAATAATAATGAATTAGGAAAGAGCATGCAGAGATATCAGGAGTGTAGAGTTGTACCATGAATACGGATGAGTAGAATAAAGTCCCAACTAGCCCAAACATAACCAACCCAGTACAGAATAAGTCCAAGGTTCCATACAGCCCAACATGCCCAAGCCCAGTCCAGAATCCCATGAGGCCCAACATACCATGCCCATACAGAAATAAGTCCAGAAACATATCATGGGTGTCATGAGGGTAAGGGTAAAGGTGCAAGGTAAGGGAAAGTCAGTAATCCACTACGAGCCCATAACATGAAATCATAAGCATAATCATAATCATAAACATGTAGAGGGGAGACCTCTTAGTATCCTGTAAATATGAGGGGTGCCCTCATCATGGGTATCTTGTAAATATGAGGGGTGTCCTCATCATGGATATCTTGTAAATATGAGGGGTGTCCTCAATCATGGGTTGGAGTAGCTAGCTCCCAGAGTGTGAAAGACGTGTATCGCACACACCATCAGTCACCATGAATAACATAACATAACATGAACATGAACAAATCTAGGATGCATCCATACGCCCCCGGTGGCCATAATCTGCCTCTACATAAACATGAATCATAAACATAAACGTGCAGGGACGGGACAGGTCATCACTCTCCTGCCCTAGAGTCATGCCATCGGTGCATCGACTGACATGGACATGAAACCCTCATGCCTAGTGAGTGGCTCGTAGTATCAAACTGAGGGTAAAGGTCAAGTATCATGAATCATGTTTTTAGTTTACTTGCATAGGTCAATAACTTGTTTCATAAGTTCATAATCATAGGTTCATAATCATGGTTCATAAGCAAAGGTTCATAAGCAAGGTCAAAGTCAATCAGAATAAGAGTTCATGAGAACGAAGGCACCTTATTAAAAAGGGCAGAATATCTGTACCTTATTGCTGATAACGGAAAATACTGAAAAGATGATCAAGAGCACAAGACTACTCCCTCTTCACACCTAGAGGAGTAGAGACAGAATTACTAAGGATCCCATGCCATATTAAGTAACTTTCTATTTTTAGCAGGTTTCCATTTTTAGAAAGTTTCCATTTTTAGAAAGTTTCCATATTTAGAAAGTTGGATCAACATTCTTAGTTAAATCATTATTTCTGGAATTAGAGTATCTCTTATCACATTTACATATTAGGTCCTTAAGAATTCACAATTTACACTTTATACCCTTTAGTTTCAAAAGTTACACTTAAGACCCTTAATTTATCAAAGTTTCACAATGGTCACTCATTTTATCATATTATAAGAATGTATCCTCAATCTTATATAATTTACACAATAGGTCCCTCTAGTTTACAAAGTTACATATTTAGTCCTTTAATTTATAATTTCAACTTTATATTATTAATAATTACATATTAACCCATTAAATCACCAAATTAACACATAACCCCTTGAATATATTATTTTACTCAAAACAGCACCAACTTTCCAGAAATTACAAGTTTAGTCCCTCCATTTAATTATTTTATAATTCGAACCATAATAAAACCCTAAAAACATTTTAACCCTCTAAAATACAAAAATGACATTAGACCCCTTCCTTTTATATTTTTCCCAGCAAGTACATGATCTAAATTAAGTTTTAAAACTGACCCACAAGTTTTAGAAATTACAAAACACACCCTTAACTTTTAAAAACCCACGATATGACTTTTATCTTTACACAAATCAAACCCTAACCTAACCAATTCATTTACTAATCATTACTCTTCATTAATGGCCAAGAATAAACCCTAATTCATATACAAAAACCCTAGCTCGATCGATTTACAATTTTCCCAAAGTTTTTCTTTTATTCTTTTTAATTTCTTAAAAATCGGTAAAACTAAATAAATCAAGAATACTTATTTTAGGCCTTAACAATTCGAAATATAATTTTTCCCAGGTTAGTATGATCATATGGAGTCCAAATAAAATAAATATGAAGCCTCAAAAATTCGAATTGAATTATTTAGGGTTTATACACGTTTTTAAGATTTAATTCACAAATAATTGTTAGATCATGCATGGATCGACTTTTACATTTTATTTGGTGTTCATAACATATATAGGGTCTGAGAAAAATACCAAATCAAGATTCGAACGTGTAGAACGAGACGCACGATTTAATATGTACGCGAATAGCCAAAATGCACCATAAATCACCACGACTTCAAAAACGATCTAAAAATCATAAAACCAATTTTCACAGGTCACATATGATGTGAGGAACACCATAAAAATAAGAAACGAATTTTCCAAGATCGAATGAATCAAAAATGAAATTATTACCTTTCGGGTTGAATTAAACAAGAATTTTCGAAAACCCTTGAATCCGGCCACCACAATTCGAAGTATTATTTTTCTAGGACTCTTGAGACCCTTAAGAACACAGGAAAAATAGTGCCTTACTTCCAAAAATTCGGATGGATGATTGGAGGATTATTTGGTGATTTAGGGTTTAATCGGTTTGGAGAAATTTTGGAGAAAATATGTGTGTGTTATAAAATATGATTGTAGCTGATTATTAGGGGAATAAAGGACCTTAATTTCGGAAATTAGTCAAGGTTGGTTAATATCATTCAATATTAATTTTTAATGCTCTTAAATTCCCTTAATTTCCTATTATAATTACATAACTTTTGAATTTAAATTATATTAGGCGCCCAAGGGTACTTTGGTAATTTTCATGGCTTGTATAAATGTTAAATGGAGTTGTTAAAAATATTTGGGACCATAACTTATGCATTGCCAGAAGTTTGGAAATTATTTGGTGCTTTACGTATATTTTATTTAGGTTTTAAATTCCCAGGGGCAATTTGGTCATTTTACATGTTTAGGATTTTCGGGTATTACAACTCTTCCCCACTAACAAAAAAATTTCGTCCTCGAAATTTGCAGGGACATAGAAGAGCGAACATGACAGAAAACGAGACAGAACATGCCGGATCAGATAAGCGTTACTTGCAGCAGACTTGGAATAGCATAACGGACTTCATCATGTAATGACGGAGATAAACGGGTAGAGTAAAATCGCTTAGGGTAGAGCAGAATGAAGTACATACTTGGTTTCTCCCATCGGATCATGATTATAAAATACTCAGAATAACAAATCAAGCAAAAATCTCATAATTCAACTTGGAATGGAATTATTAGATCAAAATCCAAAATATTCGTACGAAAATCAAGAGAAAGTCACTGCGTCATAAACGGAAAGGAAACATGCGTATCAAATCATTCAAACAAACAGAAGGAAACAAATCATGCAGGCGATCTCTTCAGGCTGAGGCAGGCAGGGTCCTTCTTGTCATCCTCGAGGTTGTCCACGTTGCGGGGCTGGATTCGTACCACTCCATTCTCCTCAATGAAGTTGGGGAACTTGCCTGCGTACCGAATGACCGCTCCATCTTTGTAGATCACCTGGGTGGAGTACTCTAGCACTTCTGCCCCATCTTTGTTCACTATGGTCAGCTCCTCCTCGATATAACACGGCCATATACTAGCAGGAATTAACTTCCTCCTTGCCGTTCTCCATATCTTCCCAATCTTCCTGCTGCCGGTAGGATAAACGATGGTCCATCGTTGCTTTTTCCGTGTGGAGTACTGTCGAGCGCGCGTGGATACCATCTACACGATTAGCAGAACGATCAGAAGGAGTATATAGATGACAAAATAGAATACGAAAGGTGTCGACATGAGTAAGTAGGATAACAGAAGCAACGGAAGAGAGTGCGCGAACGGAAACCTAATGTCTACCCAGATCCTCACAGGTCAAATGGCCTAAGCCGAAGGTTTTCGGGTGCCTGTATTCTCTGATACCATAAATTGTAAAACCCCGACCCGATAAGGGTAAAGATGTCACAAGTACATGGTTTCACATCAGATCATACATAACATCCATAATTAAACAGCGGAAACACAATGTAACATGAGATAGAAAATACATGAAATACAAAACATAATACAAATGAAGAATAATCCCATAAAAACAAAGCTTCACTCGTGAACACTCTTCCCAAATCCATAACCCAGCTCCTAGCTTAATACCTGCCGCGGGAAAAGAAACGCGGCTGAGCTACACGAGCTCAGTGAACAGATATAACGGTAACAAATAATAATCATGAAATAGGGAAACACGAAAGAAACCATACGTGATATAATAACGTGATAATTAAAGGCAAAACAGATCATGATATAATGACGAAGTAAAATAATGAAAGAAACAAAACGTGACATAGTAGCAGATAAGAAAAGATAGAATGGTCATACAGAGATATTAGAAGGTATAGAAAGTACATGAATAATAATGAATTAGGAAAGAGCATGCAGAGATATCAGGAGTGTAGAGTTGTACCATGAATACGGATGAGTAGAATAAAGTCCCAACTAGCCCAAACATAACCAACCCAGTACAGAATAAGTCCAAGGTTCCATACAGCCCAACATGCCCAAGCCCAGTCCAGAATCCCATGAGGCCCAACATACCATGCCCATACAGAAATAAGTCCAGAAACATATCATGGGTGTCATGAGGGTAAGGGTAAAGGTGCAAGGTAAGGGAAAGTCAGTAATCCACTACGAGCCCATAACATGAAATCATAAGCATAATCATAATCATAAACATGTAGAGGGGAGACCTCTTAGTATCCTGTAAATATGAGGGGTGCCCTCATCATGGGTATCTTGTAAATATGAGGGGTGTCCTCATCATGGATATCTTGTAAATATGAGGGGTGTCCTCAATCATGGGTTGGAGTAGCTAGCTCCCAGAGTGTGAAAGACGTGTATCGCACACACCATCAGTCACCATGAATAACATAACATAACATGAACATGAACAAATCTAGGATGCATCCATACGCCCCCGGTGGCCATAATCTGCCTCTACATAAACATGAATCATAAACATAAACGTGCAGGGACGGGACAGGTCATCACTCTCCTGCCCTAGAGTCATGCCATCGGTGCATCGACTGACATGGACATGAAACCCTCATGCCTAGTGAGTGGCTCGTAGTATCAAACTGAGGGTCAAGGTCAAGTATCATGAATCATGTTTTTAGTTTACTTGCATAGGTCAATAACTTGTTTCATAAGTTCATAATCATAGGTTCATAATCATGGTTCATAAGCAAAGGTTCATAAGCAAGGTCAAAGTCAATCAGAATAAGAGTTCATGAGAACGAAGGCACCTTATTAAAAAGGGCAGAATATCTGTACCTTATTGCTGATAACGGAAAATACTGAAAAGATGATCAAGAGCACAAGACTACTCCCTCTTCACACCTAGAGGAGTAGAGACAGAATTACTAAGGATCCCATGCCATATTAAGTAACTTTCTATTTTTAGCAGGTTTCCATTTTTAGAAAGTTTCCATTTTTAGAAAGTTTCCATATTTAGAAAGTTGGATCAACATTCTTAGTTAAATCATTATTTCTGGAATTAGAGTATCTCTTATCACATTTACATATTAGGTCCTTAAGAATTCACAATTTACACTTTATACCCTTTAGTTTCAAAAGTTACACTTAAGACCCTTAATTTATCAAAGTTTCACAATGGTCACTCATTTTATCATATTATAAGAATGTATCCTCAATCTTATATAATTTACACAATAGGTCCCTCTAGTTTACAAAGTTACATATTTAGTCCTTTAATTTATAATTTCAACTTTATATTATTAATAATTACATATTAACCCATTAAATCACCAAATTAACACATAACCCCTTGAATATATTATTTTACTCAAAACAGCACCAACTTTCCAGAAATTACAAGTTTAGTCCCTCCATTTAATTATTTTATAATTCGAACCATAATAAAACCCTAAAAACATTTTAACCCTCTAAAATACAAAAATGACATTAGACCCCTTCCTTTTATATTTTTCCCAGCAAGTACATGATCTAAATTAAGTTTTAAAACTGACCCACAAGTTTTAGAAATTACAAAACACACCCTTAACTTTTAAAAACCCACGATATGACTTTTATCTTTACACAAATCAAACCCTAACCTAACCAATTCATTTACTAATCATTACTCTTCATTAATGGCCAAGAATAAACCCTAATTCATATACAAAAACCCTAGCTCGATCGATTTACAATTTTCCCAAAGTTTTTCTTTTATTCTTTTTAATTTCTTAAAAATCGGTAAAACTAAATAAATCAAGAATACTTATTTTAGGCCTTAACAATTCGAAATATAATTTTTCCCAGGTTAGTATGATCATATGGAGTCCAAATAAAATAAATATGAAGCCTCAAAAATTCGAATTGAATTATTTAGGGTTTATACACGTTTTTAAGATTTAATTCACAAATAATTGTTAGATCATGCATGGATCGACTTTTACATTTTATTTGGTGTTCATAACATATATAGGGTCTGAGAAAAATACCAAATCAAGATTCGAACGTGTAGAACGAGACGCACGATTTAATATGTACGCGAATAGCCAAAATGCACCATAAATCACCACGACTTCAAAAACGATCTAAAAATCATAAAACCAATTTTCACAGGTCACATATGATGTGAGGAACACCATAAAAATAAGAAACGAATTTTCCAAGATCGAATGAATCAAAAATGAAATTATTACCTTTCGGGTTGAATTAAACAAGAATTTTCGAAAACCCTTGAATCCGGCCACCACAATTCGAAGTATTATTTTTCTAGGACTCTTGAGACCCTTAAGAACACAGGAAAAATAGTGCCTTACTTCCAAAAATTCGGATGGATGATTGGAGGATTATTTGGTGATTTAGGGTTTAATCGGTTTGGAGAAATTTTGGAGAAAATATGTGTGTGTTATAAAATATGATTGTAGCTGATTATTAGGGGAATAAAGGACCTTAATTTCGGAAATTAGTCAAGGTTGGTTAATATCATTCAATATTAATTTTTAATGCTCTTAAATTCCCTTAATTTCCTATTATAATTACATAACTTTTGAATTTAAATTATATTAGGCGCCCAAGGGTACTTTGGTAATTTTCATGGCTTGTATAAATGTTAAATGGAGTTGTTAAAAATATTTGGGACCATAACTTATGCATTGCCAGAAGTTTGGAAATTATTTGGTGCTTTACGTATATTTTATTTAGGTTTTAAATTCCCAGGGGCAATTTGGTCATTTTACATGTTTAGGATTTTCGGGTATTACAACTAGCATGTAGTCAGTCAGGGCTATGGGTTGTACCTCAGTGATGCCACCAGTGAAATTGGTCTTATGAAAGACATCAGGTTTCATACCTTCGACGTCAGGCCTCACATAGTCAGAACCAAGGAGGTCCTGAAGCACACAGGAAATAAACCTAGGATAAGACAAGTGTTTTTGCCTAGATTTTCCTAAGAGCTTAGCAACAAGGTCACGGAAGATTATACCTCCGATATCTATCTTTCTACCCTCCAAGAGACTAAACAACATCAATTGTTGTGATGAGTTCAATTGCTCAGTGGAGGATTTATTCCCCCCAAGGACCTGAATGACGAATGTCATCAGGATCCTCCAGACTGGGTGGAACCAGGTTTTGACAATTGGAGCCTTCTCCAATAAGGCTCCAGCGGACAACTCAGGACGTTTAGGGTCATGAGGTCCCAAGAAGATCAACTCTCCCTTGACCTCTTGGTCAGTCGGATTGGGCTCAAAAGCCTCAGCAAAATCAAGACCAGTGGCCTTGATGAAGTCATTGTAATCCAGGGAGAGAGTCCTTCTCCCATTCATCACTGTGAAAGTGATGATGGATTCTTTGGTGTCTTTTGGGCTAGTAGCCACAGCAGTACACCAGAATTCCCTCAAGTAGTCATGGTAGATGATTGAGGGGGTCATGGTAAATGCTTTTGCAAGAAAACAATTTTGAAGATATTTCATTACATTCTTGTAAGCATGGAACTTTTGTGGATAGGAGAAGTTTCCCACCACATTGTTCTTTGTGAGGTCTACGCCCTCTAATATGAAATCCACATTAAGGGCGTATGTGATAGCATTAGAAGAAGCCATTTGTATTGGTAGGTCTGGGTTAACAAATGATTCTGGGTTTCTAAAGCCTAAGAACACACACAAAAGATTTAGTTTGAAAGAAAAGGGCAAAAATTTTGCTTAAGAATTCTAAAAACATGTGTGTGTTGTTTTTGCATGGGGTATTTATAGGGAAGAGAGGAGGAGGGTAATTTGGGTATTAAGCGGATTTTATTTATTCAAAAAGAATTTTTGGAAACTGTTTTGAATAAAATGTTTTGGGATCCGCATTTAATGCCACCACTCCACTTTTCCCTGGTTTGGCGCAACAGTCAAGGTGAACAGTTGAGCAGTTCTGCAAAAGTGTAATTTGCAGAGATGATTCATCACATATCTGTAATGTGATTGGAGAGGCATTTAATGCCAAGTGGGAATGTGGGGGCCCAGAGGTGGAAGCCAGAAAGGCAAAAGAACAAATATTCTTATATTAAATAAGAATTCAGTTACCAACCTCGGACATTTACTAACTTGATACTTAGAGCATTTAAGTTAGTATGTAATGTCTCTTGAGGACCCTGAATGACTTTTCATTCAGTGAACCTGATTGTCAGGACTTGGGTTTAGTCACTGATGGTTCTAGTGTTCAGGAATTTGGGTCTAATTCCTGAGGTTCAAGGGTTCAGGAACTTGGGTTTAATTCCCGAGGATTAAGGGTTCAAGAACTTGGGTTTAGTTCTTGAAGTTCAGTGACATTTCTCACTGAAGAACACATTGAGTCAGGGACTTGGGTTATCAGAATTTACACATATTTGGATGGAGTCAATCAGTGGACTGATTCTCAATATCCAACATTCCTAGTTCAGCTTTCAGTCTGGTGAAAGTTGGTTCATCCAATGGCTTGGTGAATATATCAGCTAGCTGATATTCAGTAGGAATGAAGTGTAATTCTATGTCACCATTCATGATATGGTCCCTGATGAAGTGATATCTAATATCAATGTGTTTTGTTCTCTGATGAAGAACTGGGTTATTTGAGATGGCAATTGCACTTGTGTTATCACAAAAGTTGTGAACCATCTTGTACTGAATTCCATAGTCACTGAGTTGACTTTTCATCTAGAGTACATTTGCACAACAACTTGCAGCTGCAACATATTCAGCTTCAGCTGAGGACATGGCAACTGATTGTTGCTTCTTAGCACTCCAACAGACTAGTTTTCCACCAAGAATTTGGCAGGAGCCTGAGGTGCTTTTCCTGTCCATGTTGCATCCAGCATAGTTAGAATCTGAGTATCCTTTAAGATCAATGCCTGAATGTTGGGAATTAAATATTCTGAAGTTTAAGTATCGGGAAATACTCAAAGTATGCTCCTGCTGCTAGTGCATTTGTTCCTGCTGGTAGTGTTATTATTGCTGCTGGTTGTTCCTGCTGCTAGCGTTAACACATTGTTGCTGCTGATGCTGCTGCTAGTTAAACGCGTTCCTGCTGCTAGTATAATCTGTTGCTGCTGCTAAGTGGATAAGTATGAAAAGATATTATTTGTATTTTGGTCAACAATATACGGTAGATAATATCTTACCCCATGTGCTTAGTTAACAAGTTGTGTACACAGATACATGTTGTATCTTATGTACTGACACTCTCAAGATAAGTTAACAAGTAGGCCGGCTAGACTTTAAGCAATATTGTAAAGATCTTCTTGGACTATAAAAGGAGATCTTAGTCTCGATATTATGTGTCCAAGTGTGTTATTATTAGAACTCATAACTGTTAAGACTTAGAACAAACACAAGAATATCACAAGTTGTAAGAACTTAAGATTCAAGGTTGTAACCCTAGTGATAATTCAAGATCACTCGTATTATTATCATTAATAATATTGAATCATTTTGGTGAAAATCTTTCATTGTTTCTTTGTCATAGAACTAACACAACCATTCCATTTCCATAACACAAATAACCTTTTAAGTGTGATTAAGTAAATTCCGCGTACTTAATCATATTAACTCAATATATCAATACACACAAAGAACAAAAGGTTTAACCACCTTAACCGTGTGTCGAATCCTATCAAGTGGTATCAGAGCAAGGCTGATATAGTTGATTTAGAAGCTAAAATAGAAATGGATGTACAAGATGCTCAGGTTTCAAATGTTGCTGCAAAGTTGCCCATGATCAAACAGAATGAGTTTGAGTTATGGAGGATAAGAATTAAGCAATATTTTATGGTTCAATATTATACTCTTTGAAATATCATTATGTATGGTGATTCTTTTTCACCAAGCTATTCAGATGTTGTCCTTGAAGGCAAAACACTTAGGAAAAGAAATACTGGACCAGTCTCCAATGATGAAAAGATACAGAAGAGAAATGATCAAAAAGCAAGAAATTTGTTGCTTATGACCATTCCTGGTGAGCAGATGCTATCTTTTAACAAGTATCTTGATGCAAAAACTCTTTTTGAAGAGATTTGTGCATGGTTTGGTGGTAATGAAACTACCAAAAAGACACAGAAGACATTGCTGAAACAACAATTTGAAAACTTTACTGCTTTTAGCAATGAAACTCTTGATAAGCTATTCTCAAGGTTGCACAAGCTTGTCAGTCAGTTAGCTGTGTTGGGTGTTGAGATAGAGAAGGAAGATCTCAACATGAAGTTTTTGAGAAGTTTACCTGATGAGTTCCATACTCATGTTATTGTCTGGATGAACACGCCAGACATTGAAACCATGAAACTCAATGATTTGCACAACAACTTCAAAATTGTTGAGCAAAGTCTAAAGAAGTCTGGAAACTATGGTACTAGTTCTGGGAATGCTGCACTCTTATCATTTCCTAGTATTAGTAAGACTGAAGAGGTAGATGAAGTTGAAAGTGTTTCTAATGCTACTTATGGTGGTCCTTCTACTAGTTCACAAAAGGATGTTGTTGGACTTGGAGATCCAACATTTTATGCCTTTATAACCAGTCAATCTAGTGGTTCTCCTCTAAATCATGAAGACCTTGAGCAGGTAGATGGTGATGATTTGGAAGAGATGGATATTAAGTGGCAGGTTGCTTTACTTAGCATGAGGGCTAAGAAGTTTTGGCAAAAAACTGGGAAGCAAATTACCATAAATGGTAATGAAACTGCTGGGTTTGATAAGAAGAAAGTGGAGTGTTTCAACTGTCATAGGTTAGGACACTTTGCTAAAGAATGTAGAAGCCCAAGGAAGCAGGATAATAGGAACACATGGTATAAGCAAGATAAGAGAAAGGAAGTAATAGTTAAAGAGCCAAAGGCTATGTTGGCTATTGATGGTGTTGGATATGATTGGAGCTCTATGGGTAATGAAGAGGATGCACCACCAAATGCTGCTCTTGTTGCCAATGAGATTGCTCTAATGGCCTTTTCTGATTCAGAGGTAAATTCTATCATAAATTGTACTGAATCATGCTCTAATATTAAAGCTTATGAAGACCTTAGTAAGAGATTTGATGCTCATAGAGAAGAGCTTCTTAATGCTCTCTTTAATTTAGCTAATCATAAAAGAGGTCTAGGTGTTCTAGAAAAACAAATCTTACATTTTAAAAATAATGAATCTAGTTATACTAATGACATTAATATACTTAAAAATGACATAAGGATCAAAGATGAGTGTATTGTTGAGCTGAATGATTCATTAGCTAGGCACAAAAAGGAAAAAGAAAATGTTAAGATAATTGTAGATGCTTTAGCTTCTGCCTCAGAGGGAGTTAATAAGATTTTTGAAGCTCAAGTTGTAGGAAAAGCTAATTCTGGTGTAGGTTATAACATTGTTCCTCCACCATATAGAGGTATTCATTCACCTCCAGGTATTGACCTAGCACACACAGGTTTAGCTGAGTTTCAAGAACCAATCATGGAATATGGTTCTAAGGCTAGCAAGAGTCTTAAGGTAGAAAAGATAAGTAAAAGTTTAGATAAAACTTTACTTTATCAAGACAAGGTGTCCTTTGTTAAGAAAGGAGATGCTATAGTTGTTGAAGATTGTACAACTGATAGTGATGATGATGAAGATCAGGTTATGTCTAAACCTAAAGTGGTTAAGAAAGTAGGAACAAGTATTCCTAAGATAGTCAAACACAATACTGATAGGCCTAAATCAAACATTAAGCATGTTAGGCAACCAGTTAGATATTGTGAGCAATATAGAACCACCAACAAGCCCAGAGGTAACCAAAGGAATTGGAATAACCTCAAGTCTAACCAATTAGGTGATGACTTTGCTTTTTATAACAAAGCTTGTTACACATGTGGTAGTTTTGACCATCTTGCAGCTTTCTGCAACCAATGGGTATCTGGGTATGAAAACCATAGAGTGAACCACAAAAGGCAAACACCTAAATCTCACTCTCACTCTAGTTCTAAGAGAACAAACCCCATAGTAGTCAAAAGGAAGTCTGGCTCAAACACAGATCCTGCTGCTAGACTAATGGTTCCTGCTGCTCGACCATTTATGACTATTAACCCAAAATCAACAGCTAAGGGTGCAAAAACATTTCTCAAACATGCACCAAAGACTGTTCTAAGGCCCATTCAAACAAAAGCAGTGGTCCAAAAACAAATTTGGAAACCAAAGGGTAGAACTACAAAGTTAGCAGATTCTGCTGCTAAGCGTGTGGTTCATCCTGCTGCTAAGGGAAACAGGGCAAATGCTGTTAAGGCCTCAACATGTTGGATTCTTAAATCCAATGTTGCATCAACTATCCTTAAAAGATTGAACTACATTGATGCAAGAGGCAGATCCAAGTCAGTAATGGCTTGGGTCCCCAAAAGAAACTAACACTCTTATTTGTGTGCAGGAACATTCAACTGATAAACAAGAAGATCAAGGATTCTCAGATAGTGGATGTTCAAGGCACATGACAGGCAACATGTCTTATCTCTCAGATTTTCAATCATTCATGGAGGATATGTTACCTTTGGAGGAGGTGTTCGTGGCAAAATTTCTGGTAAAGGTACAATCAAAACCGGAAATTTAGATTTTGAAGATGTGTTCTATGTAAAAGAGCTAAATTATAATCTTTTTAGTGTCTCACAAATGTGTGACAAAAAGAACAATGTTCTTTTCTGTGAGACTGAATGTCTTGTACTTTCTCCTGATTTTAAGATGCCTGATGAAAGTCAAGTACTTCTTAGAATTCCTAGAAAGGGCAATATGTACAGTGTAGACATGAAGAACATTGTTCCTAAAAAGAATTTAACTTGTCTTGTTGCAAAGGCCACATTGGATGAATCAATGAAATGGCATAGAAGGCTTGGTCATATTAACTTCAAAACCATAAATAAAATTGTTAAGAATGGTTTGGTAAGAGGTTTACCTCACAAAAGATTTGAAAATGATCAAACATGCATTGCTTGTCTAAAAGGCAAACAACACAAAGCCACTTGTAAGCCCAAGATTTTTAACTCTATCAATCAATCTTTGTTTATGCTTCATATGGACTTATTTGGACCTGTTTCAGTAATGAGCATAATGCATAAGAGATATTGTCTAGTTATTACTGATGACTATAGTAGATTTACATGGGTTTTCTTTTTAGCTACTAAGGATGAGACATCAAGCATCCTTAAGGATTTCATTACACAGATAGAAAACCAAGTAAGCAAGAAAGTAAAAGTCATTAGATGTGATAATGGGACAGAGTTTAAGAATAGAGTTATGGATGATTTCTGCAAAGAAAAAGGTATTAGGAGAGAATTTAGTGTTGCTAGAACTCCTCAACAGAATGGAGTAGCTGAAAGAAAGAATAGAACACTAATAGAAGCGGCTAGAACAATGTTAGCTGATTGTAAGCTACCTATAACTTTTTGGGCAGAGGCAGTCAACACTGCTTGCTATGTTCAAAATAGAGTTTTAGTTGTGCAGCCTCACAATAAGACATCATATGAACTTTTTAATGGTAGAACTCCTGCAATAGGATTTCTTAGACCTTTTGGATGTCATGTGACAATTCTCAATACCTTAGACCATTTAGGAAAATTCGATGGTAAAGCAGATGAAGGATTCTTTGTTGGATATTCTCTTCATAGCAAAGCATTTAGAGTTTACAACACAAGAACAAAAATAGTAGAGGAAAACCTACATGTGGAGTTTTTAGAAAACAAATCCAATGTAGAAGGTCAAGGACCAAAATGGCTATTTGATCTAGAGTATCTAACCAATTCAATGAATTGTGTGCCTTTTGTTGCAGAAACTAATGATTTTGCAGGTTCTAATACAACAAATGAGGCAGAGTTAGAGAAAGATCAAAATGATGTGATAATGCCAATAGGGTCAAGTACAATTGTGGAATCAACTGATGAATCTTCTTCTAGCAAAGCTAAAGAAGGAGTTGAAGATGAAAGAAAAGAAGATGAAACTCAGGAACAACAAAATGTTTCTGCTGATAGCATTTCTGTTGCTGCTGGTAGTGTATCTGTTCCTGCTGGTGATTCTGCTGCTAAGCTTACTGATTCTGCTGTTCGGCCAACTGATTTTGCTGCTGGCCCTTCAGAAACAAAAGAAGCAGAATTCTCAGATAATGAGGTGGATTTCAACAATCTTCCATCAAATTATCAAGTTCCTTCTACTCCACAAACAAGAATTCACAAAGTCCACTCCCTGGAACATGTGATTGGAGATGTACAATCTGGTGTGAAGACAAGACATCAATTGATGACTTCAGACCAACAAGGGCTTCTTGATGCCCTTTATGCTTCAAAGCAGCATGAGTTTTCAAACTCTTGCTTGTTTGTATGTTTTCTCTCACAAGATGAACCAAAGAATATTCTGAAAGCCCTAGATGATTCAAGCTGGTTAGAGGCTATGCAAGAAGAGCTTCTTCAGTTCAGGATTCAAAAGGTTTGGGTGCTAGTTGTTTTACCTACAGGTGTGAAGGTAATTGGCACTAAATGGGTTTTTAAGAACAAAAGGGATGAAAGGGGAATAGTGATTAAGAATAAGGCTAGATTAGTAGCCCAAGGGTACACACAAGAAGAAGGGATAGACTATGATGAGGTTTATGCTCCTGTAGCAAGGATTGAGGCAATTAGGCTGTTTCTAGCTTATGCTTCATTTTTAGGCTTCACAGTCTACCAAATGGATGTCAAAAGTGCATTTTTATATGGAACAATTGAAGAAGAGGTGCATGTTTCACAACCTCCAGGCTTCATTGACCCATTACATCCAAACAAAGTGTACAGAGTAGTGAAAGCTCTATATGGCCTTCATCAGGCACCAAGAGCTTGGTATGCAACACTAGCTTCCTACTTATTAGAAAATGGATTTCAAAGAGGAAAGATTGATCAGACACTTTTCATCAAACAGCACAAGAAGGATCTTCTGTTAGTGCAGGTGTATGTGGATGACATTATCTTTGGATCTACAAGGAAAGAGATGTGTTTAGAATTTGAGAAGCTTATGAAAGATAAGTTTCAGATGAGTTCCATGGGGGAACTTACATTCTTTTTAGGTTTGCAAGTTAAGCAATCATCTGAAGGCATATTTATTAGTCAAGACAAATATGTTGTAGAGATACTTAGAAAATTTCATTTTGCTGATTCAAAAATAGCAAGCACACCAATGGACTCTGAGAAGCACCTTCTGAAAGATGAAGATGGAGAAAATGTAGATGTACACACTTACAGATCTATGATAGGCTCTTTGATGTACCTTACATCATCTAGACCTGATATCATGTTCCCTGTTTGTGATTGTGCAAGATTTCAAGTTACTCCAAATGTTTCTCATTTAACTGCAGTCAAGAGAATTTTTAGATATCTCAAAGGTCAACCAAGGTTGGGTATATGGTATTCTAGGGAATCTCCTTTTGACTTGGTAGCATATTCGGATAGTGATTATGCTGGTGCTAGCTTGGACAGAAAGTCAACAACTGGAGGATGTCAATTCCTTGGGTGTAGACTTGTCTCATGGCAGTGTAAGAAGCAAACAAGTGTGGCAAATTCAACAACTGAATCTGAATATATAGCTGCTGCAAGTTGCTCTAGTAAAGTTCTATGGCTTCAAAACCAACTTCTTGATTATGGATACAATTTCTTAAACACTGTTATTCATATTGATAATAGTAGTATAATTTGTATTATTAAAAATCCAGTGCAACATTCTAAAACAAAACACATTGAAATTAGACATCACTTTATAAGAGACTGCAATGAGAAAAGGTTAATTCAAGTACTTAAAATTGCTTCAGAATTTAATTTTGCAGATCTGCTAACCAAAGCTTTTGATGTTGGAAGGTTTCAGTACTTGGTAGCAAGTATTGGAATGCTTAATCTTTGAATTTTCAATCTAATGTGTTTATGTAAATAAATTTTTGTTGGTGCTGCTAGTTTTAAAAGATACTACTGTTATTACAAAAGTTTGTGCTGCTAGTACAAATTTTAATTTGTGTTATTCATACAGTTAGTCCTATGTTTATTCTAATACAATACAAGTACTTTGTACATTGTTCTTTTGGTTTTAGGCTAACAATTTCAGGTATGAACATGTGAACACAAAGGATGTTTCAAGTGAAATGGAAGCAACAAAATCAGCATATCCAGTTGCTACATAATAGGTTTATGATGGACTGAGTTTGGGAATTTAAAACTCCTTAAAACTACTTTCTTGAAACCTAGTTATGATATTTCACATTGAATTGATGACTTAGTTGATCAGATAGTAACTGATGCAACTCACTTTCTATCATTTTATACTTTCAAGTATAATGAGCAAGTCTAAGGACATCTGATAGAAAGAACAGCTAGTAAAAGTGAATCTAACACTTGTGTTAGAGGTAACAATTACTATGAGCTGGAAACCATGTCAAGAAAGCCTTTTGAATAGGTTTATCTTTACACAGGCAGTTATTTATAACTGAAAAACATTGGTTCTCACATAACCAGAGGTTGCTTTAAACCGAAAGAGTAAATTACATAAATGGTCACTATGGTTTGTCCATTTTTTCACATTTAGTCACTGAACTTTTCTTTTGACGTACATGGTCATTGAAGTTTCAAATCATTACAGATTCAGTCCATTTCGTTACATAAATGGTCACTGAAGTTTCAAACCACAATGACCATTTATGTAACGAAATTGAAACCTTAATGAAGGAATCTATAACGATTTGAAACTTCAGTGACTATGTATGTCAAAAAAAAAGTTCAGTGACTAAATGTGAAAAAATGGACAAACCACGGTGACCATTTATGTAATTTACTCAAACCGAAATTTTGATTAAGTGTTTGTTATACACTTAATCCCTTCAAAATGGTTGAAAGCAGTATGATTTTTCAATTCTAAAATCATGAACATACTGCTAAGTCAAATAATTTCTTAAACAAGGATTTTCAAGGATTCACAAAAACCATCCATTGATGGACCATGAATCAAATGTCCAATGAATCATCTCTCATAGGAGTTAACACACCTAGAAGTGATGAGGGTAGTAACTTAAACTCTTAAGGAATTGATGGCTTCATGTACAACATTGTCTGACAACAAGTTCTAAATGATGGATCAGATGATAAGGAAAGATATATTTTGGTACATAGTGAGATCTTCCAAACAAGGGGAGGAAACAAAAGTTATTTGTATCTCAGGGGAGGTAACAATCTCAGGGGAGGAAATAATAGCCCAGAAAAGGAAGATAATCCAATTAAAGGAAGGAGAAGACAAGAGCATACAAGATGATGACATGGAGGTTGAAAATGACAAGAATAGAGCTTATTCTGGAGTATTATATATATTCAGAAGGGATGAAGCATTCCAAAGGAGAAAGTTCTATCTAGGTCAAACGAAGAAAAGTTTCAATTTCACTTGCAAAGACATGCTGATAGATGATTTCACTTGTTGAAACAAGCATCCAAGATACACAGCACCATTGCCTCTTATAATTCCTCCATCCAAGGAAATTGCACCATCTTTTAGTCCAAGATTGGAGCAATGTTTTTGATATTGTTAAAGTCAAAGAAGAACAAAGCAGATAAGTTTAGAATAGAAGAAAGTTCAGATCAAGGGTCTGACTATGAAGTGTTTGAAAGATGTTCACAAATCCTCATTTAATTCAGAAAACATGTTGAAAAGGATTCACATGTTTAGGGGAGGATTGTTGGGAATTAAATATTCTGAAGTTTAAGTATCGGGAAATACTCAAAATATGTTCGCTAGTGCATTTGTTCCTGCTGATAGTGTTATTATTGCTGCTGGTTGTTCCTGCTGCTAGCGTTAACACATTGCTGCTGCTGATGCTCCTGCTAGTTAAACGTGTTCCTGCTGCTAGTATAATCTGTTGCTGCTGCTAAGTGGATAAGTATGAAAAGATATTATTTGTATTTTGGTCAACAATATACGGTAGATAATATCTTACCCCATGTGCTTAGTTAACAAGTTGTGTACACAGATACATGTTGTATCTTATGTACTGACACTCTCAAGATAAGTTAACAAGTAGGCCGGCTAGACTTTAAGCAATATTGTAAAGATCTTCTTGGACTATAAAAGGAGATCTTAGTCTCGATATTATGTGTCCAAGTGTGTTATTATTAGAACTCATAACTGTTAAGACTTAGAACAAACACAAGAATATCACACGTTGTAAGAACTTAAGATTCAAGGTTGTAACCCTAGTGATAATTCAAGATCACTCATATTATTATCATTAATAATATTGAATCGTTTTGGTGAAAAGCTTTCATTGTTTCTTTGTCATAGAACTAACACAACCATTCCATTTCCATAACACAAATAACCTTCTAAGTGTGATTAAGTAAATTCCGCGTACTTAATCATATTAACTCAATATATCAATACACACAAAGAACAAAAGGTTTAACCACCTTAACCGTGTGTCGAATCCTATCACTGAATATTTTGGATAATATAATCCAAGGTTTGGAGTACCTTTCAGGTACCTGAATATCCTTTTCACTGCAGTGATATGAGTTTCTCTTAGGTCAGATTGATATCTGGCACATAAGCAGACTGAGAATTGGATATCAGGCCTTGATGCAAGTAAATAAATCAGTGATCCTATCATTCCTCTAAAAAGAGTTTGATTCACTGGTTTTCTAGTAAGATCAGGACCAAGGTTGTTTGGGGGTACCATGGGAGTCTTGACTGAGGCACAGTTACTGAGCTCATACTTCTTCAGTAGGCTTCTGACATACTTCTCTTGACTGATAGAGGTTCCTTTATCAGTCTGCTTGATTTGTAGACCAAGGAAGTCAGTTCTCCCATCATGCTCATTTCAAATTTCTTTGCCATTAGTTTTTCAAACTGTTTGCAAAGTTTATAATTTGTTGAGCCAAAGATGATGTCATCAACATACACTTGTACAAGTATGACATCATTATTTGTCTTGTAGATAAACAATGTGTTGTCTATCTTGCCTCTGACAAATTTGTTTTGGATCAGGAAGGCTGAAAGAGTCTCATACCATGCCATGGGAGCTTGTTTCAGTCCATAAAGGGCTTTGTTAAGCTTGCAGACATGGTCAGGAAACTCATGGCTTTCAAATCCAGGAGGTTGATGAACATAAACTTCTTCTTTTAGTGAGCCATTTAAGAATGCACTTTTAACATCCATTTGGTACACCTTGAAGTTCATGTATGTAGCAAAAGCAAGGAAGATCCTGATGGCTTCCATCCTTGCTACTGGTGCAAATGTTTCTTCATAGTCAATGCCTTCTTGTTGATTATAGCCTTTGGCTACAAGTCTGGCTTTGTTTTTAATGACTATGCCATTTTCATTAGATTTATTTTTAAATACCCATTTCATCCCAATGACTGAAACATCTTCAGGACATTTGACCAAGGTCAGTACCTTTTTCTGTCAAATTGTTCCAGTTCATCATTCATGGCTTGAACCCAACTTGGATGATTTAGTGCTTCCTTAACACTTTTGGGTTCAATTGTGGAAATGAAGTCCACAAATAGGCATTCATTGGCTGAGGCTGCTCTTAGTTCAGCAGCCATGCTTCTTGTGAGCATGCCTTCAGTAGGCTCACCAATTATATTGACAAGTTCTATATCTTGAGACCTAGTCCAACTGTCCTGAGGTCTTGGAAACTGATTAGAACTTGTAGAGGCCTGATGGGTAGGATCAGGATCAGACACATGATGATCTTCAGCATCTTGAGTGTCTGAGTGGGTTGACTCATCACTGTGATTGCTTAGTACCTAAGCACTTTGTACTGACTGAATGAATTCATCAGTACTTTGTGCTTCAATAAACTCAGTGATGGTTGGGTAAGGAAGGTTGTGGGGAATGATGTAATAGGAGATGTCAGCATTTGCATGGTACTGAGTGGAAGGACCATTATCAGTATGATGTTCATCAGGAGGGTATCTTGATGATTCATCAATACCTATTCTTTCCACTGAGTTGTTAGAGACACTGATTGCATCAGTGCTCTCATCAAAGGTAACATGAAATGTTTCCTCAGTATGTTGTCTCCTAGTGTTGAACACCCTGAAGGCCTTTGAGACAAGGGAGTATCCTAGGAAGTATCCATCATCAGCTTTGGCATCAAATTTTCCTAAGTGATCCTTGTTATTATGAATAAACACAGGACACCCAAAGACATGAAAGTAGCTGATGTCAGGGATTCTTCCCATGAATAACTCATAAGGAGTTTTGCTATGTCTCTTGACAATGATGGATCTGTTTTGTGTGTAACAGGCAGTCTTTACTGCTTCAGTCCAAAAGTGTTTGGAAAGGACTGATCCATTTAGCATTGTCCTAGCTGCTTCAATGAGTGTTCTATTTTTCCTTTCAGCCACCCCATTTTGTTCAGGTGTGTAGGGTGAGGAAAATTTTTGGGAAATACCTTTCTCATCACAGAAACATTCAAATTCATAATTTTTGAACTCTGTTCCATTGTCAGTCCTAATCTGTTTGACTTTGATGTCATTTTGATTTTCAATGTTCCTGACAAAGGACATAATTGTTTCAGCTGCCTGACTCTTTTTTATCAGGAAGTATACCCAAGTGTATCTTGAGTATTGATGTGCGTGTCGTTGTGTTCAAGTTTTAAAATTTATAAACACGATTTATCCAATTCTCTAATCACACATACGAGCAAGTATACTCGTCCGTGGTAGTAAAGGTGGGTAAGTCGAGATCGTCCCAAGGGAATTGGGGTTTAGGTTTAGTAAATAAGTTTTAGCAAAAAGGAGTGTCAATCCAATTTGAAGCAAATTCTAAAAACAAACAAGCAAGGTTCAATCAATCAAAAACTAATATACTTGTGTGTAGTTTCCATGACAATTGTTTAGAGTAACCAATCAAGTTGGGTGTGACTTGTAATGATGCACAACTTAAAATGAATGATTCCCAATCTATGGTTTTTGTCATGAGAAATCATATCTAAGAATTCAATCTCCTAGTAAACTCCTTTCGGCCATGATTAACTATTACGATAATTCTATTAAGTCCTTTTTTTTGTTTGAAAGCATTTCTTATCTCAAGAATTCCTACGAATCCTTTCGGCCTTTTTCGTGATGAAATCGTTTCCAAATCCATTTTAATGAGTAAAGGTGTTGCTTGTCACACACCACAATCCATACTAATTCGTGCACTAACTTTTTGGAATAAAAACATAAAGAAAACTCCTTTCGGCCTTTGTGAATCTTTGAAATTGTTTTTACCAACCAATTAAGCAAGATTAGATTTTATCTCAACAAACTCATAAAACAAGATATGTTTTCATGCATCACTATGATAAGATTACTCCAAGAATTGTCACATCATCCACACACAAGTATAACTAAATTACTCCATAACAATCATAATCAAACACAAATAATTAACCAAACTTTCATTCATCATATAGTAAAAGTAAAAGTAGTTCATGATAACTCAACAAGAAATACCTATCAAGGAATTACAAGAACTAGAATTGTGGAACTATAGCAATCCACACTCCTCCAATCGCCTATTATCACAAGTAAACAACTCCACACACGGACGCAACTCTTGAGACTCGAACTCAAGATCTCCTGGACGTTTTCACAACAACTACAAGCTTTCGGGCAATAATAATAAAGTGGTGTAGCTTTCTTAGGTTATGTCACTTCCCCAAAAAGAACTCTCTTTGTAAACTAACTAAGGGTTCCTTAAATAAGTGAGGAAACCCTTATTATCCAAGTAAAAACGTCCCATATGATTTAACAGCCGAGAAATGATAAGCCTCAATGATTATGGGGCTTAAATTCACCATTTAATGCAACTTTGTAACTTCAGTGTCGGCCAACCGATCGGTATTTGGCTCCTACCGATCGGTTGGAGCTCTCGGTGTTTCCAACTTCACTCCATCCGAATCGGATGCGGGCAGCTTCCGATCGGATGGATTACTCTGCCATGCACTTTTATTTTCTTTTATTCTCTTCTCGTTACATGCTTGATCCTTCGCTGTACCACTAATTTCCTTCATAGAACTTGATCTTTTCTTGATATATAAAGCATAGAAGTCTTGGTCTAACCAATTCTTTGAAGTATCATGTGGCCTCTTTCTCGTAATTCTCCTTATGTGCATAATCTCTTCATTTCTTCGTGTTTTCCTCCACTTTTCCTGTACTTGGCTATATTTACTTGCATACACACTTTTTCATCATTTAGCAACAAATACATGCAAATATAACCAAATATGATGCACAAAACTAGCAATAACGCACCTAAAAACATGTTAGATTTAAGCGTTATCAAATCCCCCACACTTGAGTTTTGCTCGCCCTCGAGCAAGTCTAATTTTTAGAAAAACTGAACTCAATGGTATTTTCATTACGTTCATGAAAAATCCTTGAAATGTATGCAAATTAAATTGAGTTTTGTTAACATCACCAAGTACCTCACAAAGAAAATTTTAAATTCACACAACTCTCGATAGTAGATTTGATTGTAAATCACTCAATTGCTCAGACGCGATTCATGTCTCTTACCATAAGCTTGTACTTGTATCAAAACAACAAAATAAAGCATCAAAGAGGTCTTTTATTTGGGTTTAGGCTTCAAAAGGGTTTTGATTACCTAGCTAATGTATAGATATTTCATACAAGTACATCATAATTCGCTAACAACGAATCCTTGTGTAGTCAAGCAACGGATGGTCACTAGATCGTGCCTTGGTTCGCTAACGACGTTACTTGCATAACGGATGGTCACCAATTTACTCACCAGATCGCTAACAACGCTTTTCAACTACCCAAAAACTCGGATGGTCACTAGAACATACATGTGCTACATATCTAAACAAAGCCATCACTAAATCCGAATGCTCGAATAAAGTAATTGGTAAGGGAAAGGGATAAGACATGGGAATTTGATTTGGTTCTAAAAAAAAAAAAAACAAACAAGAATCAAGCCCAAATTCAATCCTAACTCTTTACATCACAAATGATTACTTCACCAAACTTCTTCGATCATTATTCCGCATTTCATATAAACTCCATCTTCCATAATAGCTCCTTGACTATCTTATTTTCACACACATAGCTCATTGGCTTTTCTTTTCTTTTCCTCTCTCTTTTTTTTTTCTCTTTTTTTTTTTTTTTTTTTTTTTTTTTTTTTTTTTTTTCATAACATAACACCCCCACACTTTGGATGAGCACACGCTACAAAAAATATAAATAAGAGTAGCGACCTCCTTCTTCATTGAAACAACATATACACATACAAGGTGTGGTCAATCATGCAATCATCAAAAATAAATAGTTTCGAACTTCATTTGGACTTGATTCGGGAAAGTCTAAGGTGTATGGTGCAATAATTTCTGGGTTAAATCAAAAGAAAAGATAGGCTCAAAAAGGTGTAACTAAGGGTATCTAGCATATAATGCTAACAAATGGGTTCCAATTACTAAAGACAACTAACCAATGTGGTTAGCAAAAATGTATTGTAAACGGAAGGCCATTTGGTGAAAATCCTAATTTGCCTCTTATCATTTGAATATATTTTATTACTTGAAAGCAATTTTAACCGTAATGCATAACAAGTACAAGTTCTAGAATCGACATAATCACCGGCACACTCATACGAAATATAAGGCATGAATCCTCACAATTTAAAGTGGTGGTAAAATGTACTTAGCAATAGTTACCAAAAACTCTCAAAACTTGACTACATTCCAAAAAAAATTTCAAAATAACCTTATTATTTACCATTGAATCAATTTGTCTATCAACTAGAAAAATCAAAGGCGAATAAATTCACACATTCTAGTTCTTGAAATCCAAAAATCCAAATTTTTTTTTTAAAAAAAAAAAAAAAAAAACAAATCTTTCCTATTTACTTCCCTCCCCCACACTTAAGTTTTGCATTGTCCTCAATGTAATAAAACGAACTTCAAAGTAAAGGAAATGGAAAGAAAAATAGAAAAAAAAAAAAACCTACCCGGAAAAAAATAGCATAAGCCTAGTTGATCACAAGTAATCTCATGAGTTCTTCCAACTTCAAATATTGATCAACACTAAGCTTCCGTCAATTCTTCCCCTGCAAACACTGCAAACTATGCTCGAAACAAACAAAAAAAATACCAAAAACAATAAACCAAACAAACATAATAATAAAAATAAAAATAATCCAAACAAACCAAAATTAAAACA
Source organism: Artemisia tridentata subsp. tridentata (assembly GCA_021014915.2). Taxonomy (NCBI): domain Eukaryota; kingdom Viridiplantae; phylum Streptophyta; class Magnoliopsida; order Asterales; family Asteraceae; genus Artemisia; species Artemisia tridentata. The sequence goes on from CP139505.1 coordinate 15,850,285, forward strand.
AATAAATCCTACAAGAGTTAAAGTTTAAAGTAGTAGAAAATAGAAAATAGTTCAACCATCATTGTTTTGAAACCATAATCATAAACCATCCCAGGTGGTTATTGGCTGAATATCTAAGACTTCTGGAAGTCCTCTTAACTTTCCATTCCTGCTCTCTCTAAGATTTGTGAACTTTTTTATATCAATACTCCATGTAACAACTGGTTCTCCAAAATCGCTCATTTCTTTTTCATTAAACAACCCAAGATTCCTAGCAATTCGAGAAATAAAATGCCCCGCACATATGTAATTTCTTGCCCCATCTGCTGCATGTTTGTGCAAATGTTGCACTATTACCCATGCTACGTTTAAATGCCTATAGGGATGCTTCTCATCTAGTGCGTGTAGTACCCATAAATCATCTTCATAAATCAACTCCACACCAGACGTCCTATGTAACAATGACTGCACTATTATCCTATGAAGCACACGTAACATCGGTTTCTTGATTGTCGACACTTCACTTTCTCCAAACACTAGCTTGCTTTCCGTACTAATCCTCTCCCAGTATCCGTTAGCATCAAAATTATTTTTATTTCTTCCTCCACTCATTACCAAAAATTTGAAATCCCTATTACTTAAATCTTCGTCCGAATATAAACCTAATAGGTTTCCAAATTCAAATAGTGTAACCTCGTGTTTTTGTCCCCCTAGTCTGAATTCGAGGAATTTTTATGTTCAATTTTTATGTTCAATGTTCAATGAGGAGTTTTTGTCCCTTATGCTCAATGCTTTCATCCACATGTTGGAAGTCAAAATTCGTCCATCCCAAAGAATCCTAATAAGAAACATGTCTTCCAGAAACTCATCACAACCAAGCTCTTTCATGTCATTCCAGTTCATAATCCTTGGTGAATGAATCACCCATCCGCCAATCTTAAGAAGTATAGCACTAAAAGCTTTTCGAACACTCGCATCCTCCCCTTTCCACAATAGATTGGGGTGACATTCCGGTATCGGCATCTGTTCTCTCTTTCTAGTTCCTTCTCTCGTTCTTTTCGCGATTCCTGATCCACCTGCAAGATAACTCTGTAGAAATCATGATTATTCGTTAATATAAGAGTATAAGAAACAAATTTAGATGATTAAGAAGTCCAAAAGATTCGATTTGAAAATCTTCAAAAAGTTTTACCGAGGGCTCCATCCGATCGGTATCTCTCTCCATCCGATCGGATGGAGTTGTGACCTTGTCCAGCCGATCGGTAGCAACTCGCAACCGATTCGGTTGTACTCACTGTATCCAAAACAAAAATTTTCCGACTCCAAATCAATCCTATCTAGTTCCACTCTTCCTTATCCTGCATTTCATCAATCACTATGGTCTCTACACATCCCACTTATCTCTAAATCATATCCATAACATACTCGCATGATCAATCTTAGAACCTATGAACATATTCAAAATCAAACCTTATTGATGTTCTAATCCATAATGCATCATCCTTGGAACACTAATTAACATCTAAACAACATCTGGAAATCATTAATTTCTACCCAGAATCGATTCAAAGTTTTGACCCATATGATTCAAAAAATCAATTAATTCATTCTTCCCCAAAACTTAATCAATCCATCTCATTCTTTTTGCAATGATTTCCTCAATCATTAACCCATCTATTCCAGAAAAATCATGCCTTAATTCGAACTACATCAAAAACGCCTAAATTTTGACCTAATTCAATCAACTCGAATTAAAACCTAATTGACACAAATTAATGATGTTACTTACTTGTTTTGGTGCCATTGATGATCCTTTAACTCTCCTGCAACTCTTAAAACTCTTCTAATGGTCGAATTAATGAACCCCAAGTGTGGTGGAATGAGTGTGTGTATGTTTTTATGATTTTTGAAATCTTGGGTATATATACTTCACTCCATCCGATCAGTATTTCATCCAACCGATTCGGATTGAATTTTTGCAAAACTTCACTTTTTCTTTCTTTCTTCAATACTTTGACACTTGCAAGAACAAATGGAAAGTATTTGACTCCCTTAAAAGACTTCACTTTAAGTATGAAAAATACCACCAACACACTTATTCTCCCAACTTGTTATCCAATCAATCTCTACAACTTCTAAAACAAAACTAATTCCATAGATTAAAACTTAATAAAACCATAAGGTAACCAAAAGGTCTTAAACTTAAATCAAACTTAAATGCAAAACTTTAAACTACTATTAAAAATGCATTAAAAATAAACAAAACAAACATTAGCACAAGCCTTGTGCTTTATTCTTCATCTTTTGCTCTTCAACCTTCAACCTTCAAAGTATTCATGCTTCAAGATGTCTTCACTTTGAAATTTGCCAGATAACTTTCGGTTAGTCACTTGTGTCTTAAACTTCCTTGCAAAATTCCTTCCATCCGGACAAACTATATCAAACTTCACATGCCATTCTCCATCACCTTCTTCTTTCTTGTAAACACTAGCTCCTTCGGGTCCCCATTCCAAATTCTTCAATTGAACCGGTAAGGATCCAAGAAAATCTGTCAATTTATGGAACACAAAAACATTCTTGAATGGGTTATAGAAAACCTCCATAGCTAATGCTCTTTCCAACTCATCTTCAATAACAAAGTAACTAGGGACAACCGGCCCATATTTAGGTCTTCCCTCTTCATCTCTACCAACTTCAAAACAACCTAAATGGTCTTCTTCTTCTTCTTCATCTTCATGCACTTCCTTAATAATCTTGCCTCTAGGTTTAGGATAATAGGTATGCTTCAAGATCCCATCACTAATAGTCATAGTACCTCTACCCATATCTATTATAGCTCCGCAAGTTCTCAAAAACGTTCTTCCTAACAACAAAGGTAACTCCTTATCTTTGGGGATATTAAGCACAAGAAAATCGGCTAAGAAAGCTTGATATCCTACTTGCACTCTAACATTCTTCACTTCTCCCATTGCTTTTGCCCTTGAATTGTCAGCCATAGTAAGATTATATTGATTTGGTTGAGGATTACCAAGTCCTAATCTTTTGTACAACGGGTACGGCATCACATTCACACTTGCTCCTGTATCGGCCAATGCATACATTGCATCGGTTCCATTCACCTTAATGGGTAACACAAAATTTCCCGGATCGCTCTCTTTCTTAGGCAACCCATTTTCAACTATCCTTTCCCTTGCAAACTCATCAAAATTCTTATCCTCTAGCCTAGCTGTTGCCATCATAACCGCATCTAACTTCTTACGATAAACCATGTAATTGTTCAACACTTCTATAACCGGCTTCTCTTCCATAAGCTCCTTAAATTTCATTTCCAAGTTCTCCAAAACAGCTTCTTTTTGTTCTTGAGTCAATGGTTTAACTTCTTGAGGTGATTTGGGTGATGAATTAGATGAACTACTCTCATTCTTAGGGGTGGAGGGTTGGGTAAGTTTCTTAAGTGGTGTTTTCTTGCGATTAGCCTTTCCAATTTTAACAATCTCTCCTCTTCCTTCCTTCTTCTCTACCATATCATCATCAACATCAATTCTCATCTCTCCCATAGCAAAATCAACCCTACATTTAGTTTTCACCATGAAATTTCTACCAAACATAACTTCCGGTTCATCCACATTTCCATATTCCAACACAACAAAATCAATCTTGAAAACATGACCATGAATATTAACATTCACATCTCTCACTATCTTCCTACCATAATTCTCATAATCAAGCCTAACAAAGCCAAGCTTACTAAGCATTTCTTCCGTAATGTAATTCTCACCATATTCCATGTTAAGTTGAGCATCCCAAGCCTTAACTCCTTCCACACCACATGGTGTAGCATACCTCATAAATGGTACATCAAACTCTTTAGGTGGTGCTTGCGTAAACACAACCACTCTTTTCTCCTTAGGTAAACAAACACTGCTTTCGCCAACTTCTTCTTTCCTTTCTAAACCAATCTTAGCTTCATCTAAAATGCTTTCCAACTTCTCCAAAGAATCTCCTGAATCTCTCAACATCTCTTCCAAATGTCTCAAATATTCCGAAACATTGCTTAAACTCTCCATTCTACTTAAGCACTACTATAACATAACCACAAAACAAAAAATTCCAAACTATTAGCGTGAGGGTTAGTTATAATCGAACCATATCAAAATATCAAACAAAAGCAAGCTAACAAACAACTTCAAATCATCAAAACATCAAAACAACTAAAAATAAAAAATCATAAAAACTTTTACCGAGGCAACCATCCGATCGGTATCACCTTCCATCCGATCGGATGGGTAAACTGCAAAATATGAAATCTCACCAACCGAATCGGATGCGGGCAGCCTCCGATCGGTTCGATCGAAAAAAATAATTTTTTTTTTATATAATAATAATAATAAGACTACACTAATGACAACCTCTTTTTAACTTGTTTTTGTGTTTTTTTTTATAGAAACTCAAAAGAAGAAAAAGTTAACTAGAACTAATTAATATAATCCTACAATTAACTACCAAGCATTAAACTATCCAATTAACTTTTAACTTTTTAACTAATGAGCATAAAAACTAATTATAACTCATTCAATGAAAACTATAAAACTACCAAACATTAAAATTAACAAATTAACTACATTAAACATAATAAAACTTTCTAATACCATAAATTAATTAATCTAATTACTCTACTAATTAAACATAATATTAATGAATCATAAAAACTGAAAATAAAAAAAAAATTACTAAAAAAAAAAAAAATATTAACTAGACCACCAACCGATCGGATGGAAATCCATCCGATTCGGTTGGTCCGAACCAAACTTTTTTTTTTTACTTTTTAACCCTTTTAACTTTTTTTTTTTAAATAAAAACTTAGACTACTAAGCCCAACTACCAAGAAAATCTTAACAATTCCCCAGCAGCGGCGCCAAAAACTTGATGTGCGTGTCGTTGTGTTCAAGTTTTAAAATTTATAAACACGATTTATCCAATTCTCTAATCACACATACGAGCAAGTATATTCGTCCGTGGTAGTAAAGGTGGGTAAGTCGAGATCGTCCCAAGGGAATTGGGGTTTAGGTTTAGTAAATAAGTTTTAGCAAAAAGGAGTGTCAATCCAATTTGAAGCAAATTCTAAAAACAAACAAGCAAGGTTCAATCAATCAAAAACTAATATACTTGTGTGTAGTTTCCATGACAATTGTTTAGAGTAACCAATCAAGTTGGGTGTGACTTGTAATGATGCACAACTTAAAATGAATGATTCCCAATCTATGGTTTTTGTCATGAGAAATCATATCTAAGAATTCAATCTCCTAGTTAACTCCTTTCGGCCATGATTAACTATTACGATAATTCTATTAAGTCCTTTTTGTTGTTTGAAAGCATTTCTTATCTCAAGAATTCCTACGAATCCTTTCGGCCTTTTTCGTGATGAAATCGTTTCCAAATCCATTTTAATGAGTAAAGGTGTTGCTTGTCACACACCACAATCCATACTAATTCGTGCACTAACTTTTTAGAATAAAAACATAAAGAAAACTCCTTTCGGCCTTTGTGAATCTTTGAAATTGTTTTTACCAACCAATTAAGCAAGATTAGATTTTATCTCAACAAACTCATAAAACAAGATATGTTTTCATGCATCACTATGATAAGATTACTCCAACAATTGTCACATCATCCACACACAAGTATAACTAAATTACTCCATAACAATCATAATCAAACACAAATAATTAACCAAACTTTCATTCATCATATAGTAAAAGTAAAAGTAGTTCATGATAACTCAACAAGAAATACCTATCAAGGAATTATAAGAACTAAAATTGTGAAACTATAGCAATCCACACTCCTCCAATCGCCTATTATCACAAGTAAACAACTCCACACACGGACGCAACTCTTGAGACTCGAACTCAAGATCTCCTGGACGTTTTCACAGCAACTACAAGCTTTCGGGCAATAATAATAAAGTGGTGTAGCTTTCTTAGGTTATGTCACTTCCCCAAAAAGAACTCTCTTTGTAAACTAACTAAGGGTTCCTTAAATAAGTGAGGAAACCCTTATTATCCAAGTAAAAACGTCCCATATGATTTAACAGCCGAGAAATGATAAGCCTCAATGATTATGGGGCTTAAATTCACCATTTAATGCAACTTTGTAACTTCAGTGTCGGCCAACCGATCGGTATATGGCTCCTACCGATCGGTTGGAGCTCTCGGTGTTTCCAACTTCACTCCATCCGAATCGGATGCGGGCAGCATCCGATCGGATGGATTACTCTGCCATGCACTTTTATTTTCTTTTATTCTCTTCTCGTTACATGCTTGATCCTTCGATGTACCACTAATTTCCTTCATAGAACTTGATCTTTTCTTGATATATAAAGCATAGAAGTCTTGGTCTAACCAATTCTTCGAAGTATCATGTGGTCTCTTTCTCGTAATTCTCCTTATGTGCATAATCTCTTCATTTCTTCGTGTTTTCATCCACTTTTCCTGTACTTGGCTATATTTACTTGCATACACACTTTTTCATCATTTAGCAACAAATACATGCAAATATAACCAAATATGATGCACAAAACTAGCAATAACGCACCTAAAAACATGTTAGATTTAAGCGTTATCAAGTATTCATCCACAATGACCAGAGTATACTTCTCATGGTTAATGGATCTAGGACTAATTGGTCCAAATAGATCCATATGGAGAAGATGTAGGCAGTTCCTGATGGAAAAGTTGGTTTTAGTTTTAAAGGATGCTCTGTGATGTTTACCTTTTTCACAAGCTGAGCATGGTTTATCCTTTGAAAACACAAGAGATGGTAAGCCAAGGACCTTGTTTTGTTTCACAAGGTTGTTTATGTTTTTGAAGTTCAGGAGGGAGAGTCTCTTATGCCAAAGCCAGATGAGAGTATCAGTGGCCTTGGTAAAGAGACAAGTTCCATTCTGAGTCAGACTGGACATGTCCAACACATAAACATCATGTCTTCTTGGTGCAATAAGGACAACTTCCTTATTAGCATTGAAGATGATTCCTTGTTTATCATCAAACTGAACTATGTATTTAGCATTACATAGTTGACTGACACTGTTCAAATTGTATTTAAGACCATTTACATAAGCTATCCTAGTAAAGACTATACCATTGCAGTTTACTGAACCATAACCTTCAGTGAGACATGATGAGTTATCAGCAAATATCACTTTGGGTCCTGATTCATCCAAATACTTGTGCATATACTCCGTCATACCAGTCATGCTCCTTGAACATCCACTATCAAGATGCCAAATAAGATCCCTGGCATGTTTCTGCACAAATGGTAAACTGGGTCAGTTCTTTCTAGGACTCCACTTCTTGGAGGGCTTAGCTTTGGAGGTCTTATTAACATTTTCAATTGATTTATGGTCAGTGGTGGAGTGGACTGAGCTACCACATATTATACATTTGATTGCTGATGTAGACTCAGTGGACTGAGAGGCTGACTTTGTCATACCTCTATTGGCCTGAATGGCCTTATCACCTCCTGAGGTGTCATGAGTGGAATTTCCACTATTTTCACATCTATTGTCAATTTGACAATCCTAAGGATGGTGATCATTGAACCCACAGTAAGGGCAAGGTGCAAAAGGTTTTGCCTTTTGTTTCTGTTTCTGTTTAGAATCAGAATGGTAGTTTAAAGACTGAGCTTTAAGGCTTGCCATCTTTGATGTGACTGAGTGTGTTTTATGATCAGAGGTCCTGTGATCATCTTTTTTGCAAATCCTGCAATAAAGAATTCTATAGCAATCATCAGTGATATGATTGGTATAGTTACACAGTTCACATCTTTTCAGGGGTTTTGAGGGTTTGGGTTTGGCCTTTGAGGAAGCTGGTTTTTGTTCCTTCTTGGATTGAGAAGGTTTCTCAGAAGATGCAATCTTCTCACCCAGCTTCCTGACCATGATGTGCGTGTCGTTGTGTTCAAGTTTTAAAATTTATAAACATGATTTATCCAATTCTCTAATCACACATACGAGCAAGTATACTCGTTCGCGGTAGTAAAGGTGGGTAAGTCGAGATCGTCCCAAGGGAATTGGGTTTAAGGTTTAGTAAAATAAGTTTTAGCAAAAAGGGTGTCAATCCAATTTGAAGTAAATTCAAAAGCAAGCAAGGTTCAATCAATCAAAAACAAATATACTTGTGTGTGATTCTATGACCAATTGTTTAGAGTAACCAACCTAGTTGGATGTAACTTGTAGTGATGCACAACTTAATATGAATGATTCACAATCAATGGTTTTTATCATGAGAAATCATATCTAGAATTCAATCTCCTAGTTAATTCCTTTCGGCCTTGATTAACTATTACGACAATTCTTTTAAGCTTTTTGTTGTTTGAAAGCATTTCTTATCTTAAGAATTCCTACGAATCCTTTCGGCCTTTTTCGTGATGAAATCATTTCCAAATCCATTTTAATGAGTAAAGATGGTGTTTGTCACACACCATAATCCATACTAATTCGTGCACTAACTTTTTGGAATAAAAACATAAAGAAAACTCCTTTCGGCCTTTGTTAGTCTTTAACATTGTTTTTACCAACCAATTAAGCAAGATTAGATTGTATCTCACAAACTCATAAAACAAGATATGTTTTCATGCATCACTATGATAAGATCACTCCAACGATTGTCACATCATACACACACAAGTACAACCAAAATCACTCCATAACAATCATAATCAAACACAAGTAATTAACCAAACTTTCATTCATCTTATAGTAAAAGTAAAAGTAGTTCATAATAACTCAACAAGAAATACCTAATTGAGGAATTACAAGAACTAGAATTGTGGAACTATAGCAATCCACACTCCTCCAATCGCCTTTGATTACACGTAAACAACTCCACACACGGACACAACTCTTGAGACTCGAACTCAAGGCTTCCTGGACGTTTTTACAGCAACTACAAGCTTTCGGGCAATAATAATAAGTTAGTTAGACTTGGTGTAAGCCTTAACTTGATTTGCCTTTGGGTTGTCACCTCCCAAAAACTTCTCTCTTTGTAAATTAGCCAAGGGTTTCTTAAATAAGTGAGGAAACCCTTATTCTCCAAGCAAAAACGTCCAATATCAGTAAATAGCCGAGAAATGATAAGCCTCAATGATTATGGGGCTTAACTTGTTCATTAAATGCAACTTTGTAACTCCAGCGTCAGCCAACCGATCGGTATTTGGCTCCAACCGATCGGTTGGAGCTCTCGGTAAAATAACCTTCTCCCATCCGATTCGGATGCGGGCGCCATCCGATCGGATGGATCACTCTGCCATGCAACTTTATTTCTTCTTTCTCTTTTCTCGTTACGTGCTTGATCCTTCGCTGTACCACTACTTCCTATCATAGAACTTGATCTTTTCTTGATATATAAGCATGGAAATCTTGAACTAATCAAATCCTTGAAGTATCGCGTGGTTTCTTTCTCGTAATTCTCCAAATGTGCATAATCTCTTCATTTCTTCTTCTTTTTATCATCTTTTCCTGTACTTGGCTATATTTACTTGCATACACACTTTTTCATCATTTAGCAACAAATACACATAAATATAACCAAATATGATGCACAAAACTAGCAATAACGCGCCCAAAAACATGTTAGATTTAAGCGTTATCAAATCCCCCACACTTGAGTTCTGCTCGCCCTCGAGCAAGTCTAATTTTTAGAAAAACTGAACTCAATGGCATCTTCATTATGATTATAAAAAGCTAACAACCATCCCAATAGGACAATTGTTATTTTACTTTAATTATGAAAAATCCTTGAAATATACGCAAGTTAAATCGAGCTTGATAACATCACTAAGCACCTCACAAAGGAAATTTTAAATTCACACAACACTCGAGGGTATATTTGATTGTAAATCACTCAATCGCTCAGTCATGATTCATGTTTCTTACCATAAGCTTGTACTTGTATCAAAACAACAAAATAAAACATCAAAGAGGTCTTTTATTAGGTTTTTAGGTTTAAGGGTTTTGATTACCTAGCTAATGTGTAAATACTTCATACAAGAACATCATAGCTCGCTAACAACGAATCCTTGTTTAGTTAAGCAACGGATGGTCACTAGATTGTACCTTGGTTCGCTAACGACATTACATGCATAACGGATGGTCACCAATTTACTCACTAGATCGCTAACAACGTTTTTCAACTATTCAAAAACTCGGATGGTCACTAGAACATCCATGTACTACATATCTAAACAAAGCCATCACTAAATCCGGATGCTCGAAAGCTAACAACGAATAAAGTAATTGGTAAGGGTAAGGATAAGACATGGGAATTTTGATTTGGTTCTAAAAAAAATAAAATAAAAATCAAATAAGAATCAAGCCCAAATTCCGTCCCTAACTCTTTATATCACAAATGATTACTCCACCAAACTTCTTCGATTATTATTCCGAATTTCATACTAACTCTTCCCTTCCTTAATAGCTCATTGACTATTTTATTTTCATCATTCCATACTTTCATAGCTCATTGGCTTTTCTCTCTTTTTTTTTCTTTTTTTTCTTTTCAACAACGTCCCCCCCCCCCCCCCCCCCCCCCCCACACTTTGGATGAGCACACGCTACAAAAAATACAAATAAGAGTAGCAACCTCCTTCTTCATTGAAACAATATATGCACATACAAGGCGTGGTCAACATGCAATCATCAAAAATAAATAATTTTGAATTTCATTTGAACTTGATTCGGGAAAATCTAAGGTGTAAGGTGTAAAATCTTTTTGTACTTTTCTGGATTTAATCAAAAGAAAAGATAGGCTCAAAAGGGTGTAACTAAGGGTATCTAGCGCATAAGATAACGCTAACAAATGGGTTCCAATTACTTAAGACAACTAACCATTGCGGTTAGCAAAAATAAATTGTAAACGGAAGGCCATTTGGTGAAAAATCCTAATTTGCCTCTTATCATTTGAATATATTTTATTACTTGAAAGTAATTTTAACCGTAATGCATAACAAGTACAAGTTCTAGAATCAACATAATCACCGGCACACTCATAATGAAATATAAAGCATAAGAAGTGCTTTATACAAAAAGGCTTAAATCCTCACAATTTAAGGTGGTGATAAAATGTACTAGCAATAGTTATCAATATCTCTCATAACTTGATTACATTCCAAAAATTTTCATATAGCCTCATTTTTACCATTGAATCAATTCATCTAACAACTAGAAAAATCAAGGGCGAACACATTCTAGTTACTTGAATTCCAAAATTTACTAAATCAAAAAACTAAAAATTAAAAATTAAAACAATTTTTCCTATTCCTTCCCTCCCCCACACTTAAGTTTTGCATTGTCCTCAATGTAATAAAACGAACTTCAAAGTAAAGGAAATAGGAAAAAAATAGAGAAAAATAAATAAATACTACCCAGAAAAAATTCGCATAGGCTTATTTGATCATAAGTAAGCACATGAGTTCTTCTAACTCCAAATATTTGATCAACACTAAACTTCCGTCAATTCTTCTCCTGCAAGCACTGCAAACACTATACTCGAAACAACAAAACAAAATACCAAACCAAATATAAAACATAATAAAATAAAAATAATCCAAAACAAACCAAAATCATAACCATAAATCCTACGAAAGTTAAGTTAAAGAAATAGAAATAGAAATTGTTCAACCATCATTGTTTTTAAAACATAACCATAACATCATTAACCATCAGTCATCGGACTCCATGTTGTCCGGGTTAATTAACTCATCTTCACTTTCTTCAACCTCTTCTTCATCATCCTCATCATCACTAAAAACTGAAAAAGCTTGTCTTTTTCTTCCAACCCCCGTTGAAGAACCGCCCACATCAAAGTTTGTCCCTCCAACGTTAGGAACTCTTTCATAAACTGGCACTGGGTCAGGAAATGGTGCGTACCCAGGATATGGGTAAGGGTATTGGCCAGGATACGGGTCATATTCAAATGGGTAGGGTGGAGCATTTGGTGGGTTGTAGGGAGGTACCTCATAATTAGCTTGATGAGCCACATGTTGAAGCATCGGCATTGAGTAATCATAGTTATAGTTTTGCCTCAACATCATAGAATCTCTCTACACATCCCTACGCTCAATCTCATTCAATTCACGATTCTAATCTCCCCATCCTGAGTCAAAACTACCCGGGGCATGAACATTCCCAACATGTGGTGGTGGTTGATACGGTTGTTGTTGATAAGGTTGTTGTGGTGCTCCTTGAGGTGCGGCCATGTGCGGCTCTATCCAAGCTCCCAACTCTCTTGTCTTCCTATTCAATGCTTTATTAAAACTTTTATCATCCCACGTCTCACTGTCCATCATCTCCGAACATTTCGCTAACTCAGTATGAACATAATAACCCAAGTTTCTCACCAACTTGGTCACATAGTGACCTCCACAAATCGCACTATTATCTTTTATCCCTGGTGCTCTCCTTGAAAGATACTCGGCTATTATCCAAGCCGCATTCCTATTTTTCTCTTCCAAAAACTTCATTACCCACAAATCCGGTTGATTACACTTATCTCGACTCCCCGTCCTATGTAAAACTCCCCATGCAATCAGTTTCTGCAAAATCCTCAACAATGGGTTTCTTAACTTGGACGAATTCCTTCTAGTACAACTCGGATCACCAACACTGTTCCAATATTCAGCTAAACCTGCATAATCATTATGTTTCCGAACTAATCTTATAAAGTGATATGCAAACAAACGGTGCATAATTTCATCTTGGGTGTATAGGCCAAGAGCGACAGCGAACTCTGGCAAGGTAAACACATGCTCTTTACCACAAAGCCTAAACCAAACACATTTATCATTCACTAAATCCACAACCTTCCTTTCAAAATAAAATGTGGAGAAAAACTCCAAACACCATTCTCGATTAACATCCTCGTGAACACTAAATGCTCTCTCCCACGAAAAATCTTCAAAACTATCACCATCTCCCTCAAACACATACGATATTCTCATCAAATTCCTTAACTCCATTTCACATTAATATTCATGAAATAAACTCCAATCGACTAACCTTGGCTTAGCAAGTCTTCTCCCTTGTAACTTCGAAAGACGGTCACGAAAAGCGTGTTTTTCCTCTCTCCCCGGGTTGCTAAACTTCAAATTTTCATTACGTTCCTGATTAAGAGTGTACTTGACCTTTTTCTCTCGCATTCCTTTTTATGTACTTTGCTACAATCGGATTACCATCTCCACGTGACGAACTTGATCCTCCTGCAAGATAACTCTGTAGAAAAACACAAACATATGATAGAATAAGAGTATAGAAACTAAGCATGCATGATCTAGAAGTCTAAAAACTTAACTTTTGAAAAATCAATTTTTATCACAGAAAGTTCCATCCGATCGGTATTACACCCAACCGAATCGGATGGATTGAATACTAGCCCCCAACCGATCAATAATGCCCCGCAACCGAATCAGTTGAGCATTCTGATACAAAAAATTTTCTTTGTTCGACTTCCAATCAATTCTAACAAATCCTACTCTTCCCTATCCTGCATTTGATCAATCACTATGGTCTCTACATATCCCACTTATCTCCAAATCATATCCATAACATACTCGCATGATCAATCTTAGAACATATGAATATATGAACACTTTCATAATCAAAACCTTATCAATGTTCTAATCCACAATGCATCATCCTAAAAACATTAATTAACATCTAAACAACATCTGGAAATCATCAATTTCAACCCAAAATTGATTCAAAGTTTCGACCCATTTGATCTAAAAATCCAATCAATTCATTCTTTCTCAAAACTTAATCAATCTATCTCATTCTTTTTGCAATGAATTCCTCAATCATTTACCCATCTATTCTAGAAAAATTACATCTTAATTCGAACTACATCAAAAACGCCCAAACTTTGACCTAATTCAATCAACTCGAATTAAAACCTAATTGATACAATTTGATGATGTTACTTACTTGATTAGGTGCCATTGATGATCTTTCAACTCTCCTGCAACTCTTAATAGCTTTCTAATGGTCGAATTAATGAACCCCAAGTGTGGTGGAATGAGTGTGTGTGTGTTTTTATGATTTTTGAAATCTTGGGTATATATACTTCACTCCATCCGATTAGTATTTGATCCAACCGATTCGGATTGAATTTTTGCAAAACTCACATTTTCTTCTTTCTTTCAACACCTTGACTCTTGTAAGAAAAATGAGAAATGTTTTCACTATTCCAAAATACCTCTTTTAAGTATGAAAAATACCCAACACACTTATTCTACCAACTTGTTATTCAATCTATCTCTACAACTTCTAAAACAAAACTTAACTCCATAAATTAAAACTTAATAAAACCAAGATAACCAAAAGGTCTTAACTTAACTCAAACTTAAATGCAAATATTAAACTACTAAAAATGCATTAAAATAAATGAAACAAACAAACACTAGCACAAGCCTTGTGCTTTTATTCTTCAACTTTTGTCTTCATCCTTCAAAATATTCATGCTTCAAGATGTCTTCATTTTGAAATTTGCCGGACAACTTCCGATTAGTCATTTACGTTTTGAACTTCCTTGCAAAATTTCTTCCATCCGGACAAACTATATCAAACTTCACATGCCATTCTCCATCACCTTCTTCCTTCTTGTAAACACTAGCTCCTTCGGGTCCCCATTCCAAATTCTTCAATTGAACCGGTAAAGATCCAAGAAAATCTGTCAATTTATTGAACACAAAAACATTTTTGAATGGGTTATAGAAAACCTCCATAGCTAAAGCTCTTTCCAACTCATCTTCAATACCAAAGTAACTAGGGACAATCGGCCCATATTTAGGTCTTCCCTCTTCATCTCTACCAACTTCGAAACAACCTAAATGATCTTCTTCTTCCTCATCTTCATGCACTTCCTTCACAATCTTGCCTCTAGGTCTAGGATAGTAAGTATGCTTCAAGATTCCATCACTAATAGACATAGTACCTCTACCCATATCTATAATAGCTCCGCAAGTTCTCAAAAACGTTCTTCCTAACAACAATGGTAACTCCTTATCCACCGGAATGTTAAGCACAAGAAAATCGGCTAAGAAAGCTTGATATCCTACTTGAACTCTAACATTCTTCACTTCTCCCATTGCTTTTGCTCTTGAATTATCAGCCATAGTAAGATTATATTGATTTGGTTGAGGATTACCAAGTCCTAATCTTTTGTATAATGGATACGGCATCACATTCACACTTGCTCCTGTATCGGCCAATGCATACATCGCATCGGTTCCATTTACCTTAATTGGTAACACGAAATTTCTCGGATCGCTCTGTTTCTTAGGCAACCCATTCTCAACTATCCTTTCCCTTGCAAACTCATCAAAATTCTTATCCTCTAGCCTAGCTGTTGCCATTATAACCGCATCTAATTTCTTACGATAAGTCATGTAATTGTTCAACACTTCTATAACCGGCTTCTCTTCCATAAGCTCCTTAAACTTCATTTCTAAGTTTTCCAAAACTGCTTCCTTCTGCTCTTGAGTCAATGGTTTAACTTCTTGGGGTAGTTTGGGTGGCGAACTAGATGAAGAACTCTCATTCTTAGGTGTGGAGGGTTGGGTAAGTTTGTTAAGTGGTGCTTTCTTTCGATTTGCCTTTCCCATTTTAACAATCTCTCTTCTACCTTCCTTCTTCTCTACCATATCATCATCTACATCAATCCTCATCTCTCCCAAAGCAAAATCAACCCTACATTTAGTCTTAACCATAAAATTTCTACCAAACATCACTTCCGGTTCACCCGCATTTCCATATTCCAACACAACAAAGTCAATCTTGAAAACATGACCATGAATATTAACATTCACATCCCGCACTATCTTTCTCCCATAATCTTCATAATCAAGCCTAACAAAGCCAAGCTTACCAAGCATATCCTCCGTAATATAATTTTCACCATACTCCATATTAAGTTGAGCATCCCAAGCTTTAATGCCTTCTACACCACATGGTGTAGCACACCTCATAAATGGTACATCAAACTCTTTAGGTGGTGCTTGTGTAAACACAACTACTCTTTTCTCCTTAGGTAAACAAACAATGCTTTCGCCAACTTCTTCTTTACCTACTAAACCAACCTTAGCTTCGTCCAAAATACTTTCCAATTTCTCCAAAGAATCACCTGAATCTTTCAACATCTCTTCCAAATTTCTCAAGTACTCCGAAACATTGCTTAAACTCTCCATTCTACTTAAGCACTAACTATAACATAACCACAAAAACAAAAATCCAAACTATTAGCGTGAGGGTTAGTTATAATCGAATCATATCCAAATGTAAAACCAAATCAAGCAAACAAACAACTTCAAACTATTAAAACATCAAAACAACTGAAAATTAAAAATCACAAAAACTATTACCGAGGCAACCATCCGATCAGCATTACATTCCATCCGATCGGATGAACAAAATACAAAAAATGAAATCGCCCCAACCGAATCGGATGCGGGCAGCGTCCGATCGGTTAGATCAAAAAACTAAAAAAAAAATTATTTTTTTATTAATATATTTATATTAAAACTAAACTTATAACCTTTTTATAATTTTACTTTTTAAGAAGAAACTAAATAATTAAAATTTAACTAATTAATAAAAACTAACAATTAACTACCAATCATTAAACTAATTAATCAACTTTTAACCTTAACTTAATAATCATAAAACTAATTATCAGCACATTTAATAAAAACTATTAAACTACCACACATTAAACCAAAAATTAACTATATTAACTAAGCATTTAACATATTAAAACTCTTCTAATAACCCTAAATTAATTATCCTAATTAATCATAGCATTAATGAGGCATAAAAACTGAAAGATGACAAAAATTACTAAGACAAAAATATTTACCGAGACCACCAACCGATCGGATGGGCATCCATCCGATTCGGTTGGTTCCGAACCAAACTTTTTTTTTTCTTTTACTTTTTACTTTTAACTCTAAAAAAAAACTATGCTACTAAGCCCAACTACCAAGAAAATCTTAACAATTCCCCGGCAGCGGCGCCAAAAACTTGATGTGCGTGTCGTTGTGTTCAAGTTTTAAAATTTATAAACACGATTTATCCAATTCTCTAATCACACATACGAGCAAGTATACTCGTCCGCGGTAGTAAAGGTGGGTAAGTCGAGATCGTCCCAAGGGAATTGGGGTTAAGGTTTAGTAAAATAAGTTTTAGCAAAAAGGGTGTAATTCCAATTTGAAGTAAATTCAAAAGCAAGCAAGGTTCAATCAATCAAAAACAAATATACTTGTGTGTGATTCTATGACCAATTGTTTAGAGTAACCAACCTAGTTGGATGTAACTTGTAGTGATGCACAACTTAATATGAATGATTCACAATCAATGGTTTTTATCATGAGAAATCATATCTAGAATTCAATCTCCTAGTTAATTCCTTTCGGCGTTGATTAACTTTTACGACAATTCTTTTAAGCTTTTTGTTGTTTGAAAGCATTTCTTATCTTAAGAATTCCTACGAATCCTTTCGGCCTTTTTCGTGATGAAATCGTTTCCAAATCCATTTTAATGAGTAAAGATGGTGTTTGTCACACACCATAATCCATACTAATTCGTGCACTAACTTTTTGGAATAAAAACATAAAGAAAACTCCTTTCGGCCTTTGTTAGTCTTTAACATTGTTTTTACCAACCAATTAAGCAAGATTAGATTGTATCTCACAAACTCATAAAACAAGATATGTTTTCATGCATCACTATGATAAGATCACTCCAACGATTGTCACATCATACACACACAAGTACAACCAAAATCACTCCATAACAATCATAATCAAACACAAGTAATTAACCAAACTTTCATTCATCTTATAGTAAAAGTAAAAGTAGTTCATAATAACTCAACAAGAAATACCTAATCGAGGAATTACAAGAACTAGAATTGTGGAACTATAGCAATCCACACTCCTCCAATCGCCTTTGATTACACTTAAACAATTCCACACACGGACACAACTCTTGAGACTCGAACTCAAGGCTTCCTGGAAGTTTTCACAGCAACTACAAGCTTTCGGGCAATAATAATAAGTTAGTTAGACTTGGTGTAAGCCTTAACTTGATTTGCCTTTGGGTTGTCACCTCCCAAAAATTTCTCTCTTTGTAAATTAGCCAAGGGTTTCTTAAATAAGTGAGGAAACCCTTATTCTCCAAGCAAAAATGTCCAATATCAGTAAATAGCCGAGAAATGATAAGCCTCAATGATTATGGGGCTTAACTTGTTCATTAAATGCAACTTTGTAACTCCAGCGTCAGCCAACCGATCGGTATTTGGCTCCAACCGATCGGTTGGAGCTCTCGGTAAAATAACCTTCTCCCATCCGATTCGGATGCGGGCGCCATCCGATCGGATGGATCACTCTGCCATGCAACTTTATTTCTTCTTTCTCTTTTCTCGTTACGTGCTTGATCCTTCGCTGTACCACTACTTCCTATCATAGAACTTGATCTTTTCTTGATATATAAGCATGGAAATCTTGAACTAATCAAATCCTTGAAGTATCACGTGGTTTCTTTCTCGTAATTCTCTAAATGTATATAATCTCTTCATTTCTTCGTCTTTTTATCATCTTTTCCTGTACTTGGCTATATTTACTTGCATACACACTTTTTCATCATTTAGCAACAAATACACATAAATATAACCAAATATGATGCACAAAACTAGCAATAACGCGCCCAAAAACATGTTAGATTTAAGCGTTATCAGACCATTTCAGCCAACTGATCAAATTTTGAGTCAGGGCTTTGGGTTATTACTTCAGAAGGGACTGAAGAAGATGAGTCATCAGTATTTACTGAGACTTCAAATGTTGGTCTTTTCATGATTGTTTTTCCCAAACCTGACCTCTCCTTTGGAGAGTGTTGAGAGTCCATTGGTGGGAGGCCTAAGTTGGGTGCAGCACCCTGAAGTGTATTCAGTGGTGGGAGAGGTGGATATGATTCTGATTCAGACTCATTTACTGACTCAGTATTACTGAGTTGTTCAGTGAGTTCAAGCTTACTGAGTTGTTCAGTAAGTCCAAGCATATTTTTCAAAGCCTGACTTTCAGGAAGCAAGATCTTTCCAGTCTCAAAGTTTGGTAACTTACTGACTGGGTTGTCCCTGACAATCCAGTCATTTGACTTGGGAAGCATTTCTTGCTCAAATGATATGCCAGCTGGAACAAAGGTCAGTTCACTGGGACTTACATAGGGGTTAACCATGTGATGGTCAATTCCTATTGTTTTCCTAGGGATTAAACCCACAGTATCAAAGACCTTGGGGTTCTTTTTGGTCCAGCCTTGGATGACAGCTTTTTCTTTGTTAAGTTCAGTTTGTAGGGCTTGGTTTTGTTTCAAAATTTCAGTGTTCTGAATTTGTAGAGTTATTGTTTCTAATTTTGCTTGCTTCAGTACAAGCAATTGATCTCTACATTTATTCAATTCTGACACTATGTTGTTATATTTTGAAAACATGTTAAGCCTTTGTTCCTCAACAAATTTAAGATCTACACAAATATAATTCATGTAAGACTGCCAATCAGAATCATCATCCATAGAAAGTAAAGTGTTTACCTTCTTCATGGTGATGTTTACCCACTCTCTATTCCTTGCATGGCTTTTCCCAACAGCCACTTGATCACCTTCAGAGAGTGCCATCAGTGCACTCACTCTAATTTCCTCATCTGAGGATACCTCTTTTTCATCCCAATCATAAGCTTCAGCTACTAAAACCTTATTCTTTGCCTGAACAGGTTTGGATGTTTGCGCAGCCTGAGACATAGAGGGATTAGTTTCAAGAATTGCAAGTTTAGCCTTGGCTTTCCTATATTTTGCTTCAAAGTCTTTTTGACCCTTGTTTTGAAATTGTTGGGTCGACTGAAACATTCTATGTTGAAACTTGCTAGTTCCTAAGGAACTATTTCCTGAAAATTTGTAAGGGGGTTCTGAGGTGGTTTTAGAATAACAGTCCCTAGCAAAATGACCCTTTTTACCACAATTAAAGCATTCAGTGGTTTCATTTGCTTTTCCTTTTGAAAAGTTGGACTGGTTTCTTTTGATGAAACGTTTTGAACTAGCAAGGAGTGCCCTCTCTTGGAATTCCAAGTTTAGATCTTTTAGGTACTCATCACTAGTCCTTTCATCAATTTCATCCTCAGAATCCTCTTGAAAGTCCTGCACAACACCATTAGTATAAAAAGCAGTTGATATGGGTGTGGAGGTCAAGGCCTTTTTGGACTCAAGAGCTTTTGAGTCAGGGTATCTCCTTGAGATTAAGTTGTCTTCATAGACAAACTTCTCATAGATCTCAGGGAGCTCAAGGGTCTGAATGTGATTAGTATTCCTCAGGCCTTGTGAGAAGTTTAGCCACTTCTCAGGGAGACTGTTGACAAAGCCAACATTTGTCTCATGCTTAGACAAAACTACACCATCATTTGATAGTTCGTTTATCAAGGTCTTGTATCTGGTATAAGTCTGAGAGAGACTTTCAGAGTCTTTTGCCCTGAAAGTATTATACTCAAGTTCCAGGTCCATGACCCTGTTTTCCTTGGTATCTGAGGGACCCTCAAAGCTATTGACCAAGTCATCCCAAGTTTGCTTGGCTGTTGAACAGTTGATGACTGATTCCATTATATCGTCAGGAAGACATGATAAAATGATGCTTTTCAGGCGTTGGTCTTGATTGACTACCCTCCTCTCATCAATGATCCATTGAGCCTCAGGCTTGTTTAGCCCTGCAGCAGTCTTTGGGACAAAAGGACCATCTTTGACACAAGTGATGTAGTATGGTTCCATACCAGTCAAGTAGCAAAGCATTCGCTTTTTCCACTTGCTAAATTTACCAGCTTCAAGTCGTGGGGCAACAGCTGAAAAGCTTCCACCCTTTTTGTCGACTAGCTGGGGCACATTTGCATCAGTCATAGTAGGATATTGGTTTTAAAAAACCTTGAGCACTCTTGGTTAATTTTGAAAGATTTTATAAACCAGAGGCTCTGATACCACTTGTTGTTCCCTTAACACGCTTAGAGTTAACTAGAAAGTTAATCTATTTGTGTTTATGACTAATACAATGTAATGATTCTTTCTATCAGTTAATGAAACGTAAATGTAAAAACACAAAGTATTTTTCAACGTTTAAATTCTTATTAGAAATGAATCAAAGAATCTATTACCCAAGTGTTTTGCGGAACAAACACTTGGGATTGAATAGACAAGGTATGGTGTCTCCTATCTAAACTCAAGCTATGCTTAAGTGGTAACAATATGCCTCACTGAGCTATCTCAGGGACTGGTTACTCTTTGTAGGAGAGAAGTTGTTTTGCAAAAGTCTAAGGCTTTCAATGTACAAAACACACACAACTTCTCTCCTTCTGAACCTATTTATACACAAGTATAAAAGAGTAAAAGTGATTAAAAAACTACAACTTGTTGAAGCAAGCGTGTCTGACAATTACAACAGTAATTGTCATTTCCAAGAACCAATGGGAATGGACTATAAAGTCTTTAGGAGTGGTTGGTCTGACACTCCATGACTTTTAGCCGTCTTAGGGAAGGTTTCTTCCTGACAAGATAAGATATGATCTTATCTTAAACTCTTCCCAGATCTTCCCGCCTTTCTTTCAGGCGTTGAGTTCTTCAGTCTTCAATCACTTAATGTTGTTGAGGAGACTGGGGTTCAGTGAGTTCTTGTCCAACACTCACTGAACCATCATCTTCTTCTTTGGCTTAAGTCCTACTCAGGGAGTACCGCCTTCCTGAGTAGTGAATCCTTCTTCTTGAATTCTCCTTAAGCATCCTGAAGATGACTCACTGAGTGACTGTTCACTCAGTGACTTGAATTGTTCTCGGTTTAAGTTAACACTTAGTTAATTTGTGTCCAAATCCTGTTTTAAGTATTCTTGGGTACTGATGGACCCAACAGTTATATCTCCCGTTTAATCATTTTTCGTATATGTTATATCATAGTTGTATTGTACTTGCTATTATTTTCCTTTTTGTTTCAGATGCCTGCGACTAGTAAATTGGATTGTGTCTTTGCGTACGGCATTCTCTGATATTGAGGTTGACCAATTATCACTTAGTCTTGATTTCTATTGCTATAAGTAGGGGGTGTTTGGGAATGTTCTTTTAACTGATTATCTGCTTTGAAGACAAGCTTTTAGAAACTTGGTTATTTAATTAATTTACTTTAAAATAGGTAGATACATGATTTCAGCAAGACACTCATATCTGCTTATCTGGTGACTTACTATAAGCAAGTTAACACTTAAATAAGCAATCCCAAACACCCTGTTAGATATCTAGTTACATATCTAATACTCATATTGCAGGTGGACTACATGGATATTAATGAGAGAACACTTTTGGAGGTTCCAGGATACAAGAACCTGGTGGAGTTTGGAGTTTAATCGACATATGTAGCTGAATGGAAAAGGTAATGAATTCTAACATTCAACCCCCTATAATCTCACAAAAGCAACTTTTTCATGTAATTAATAATGTAACACAGAATGGTCATCAACCGTATTTTGATGCTACACAAAAGGAGGGTCCACGGTCTACAATAAAGAGGCTTGGGGAAATGCTTGGGGAACAATCGATTGATTCAAGTCTGATGGGAAAGTTGGCGACTCGAATTGCTACCCTGAAACTGTCTTAAAGAATTGTTAAGGATCTGCAGAGTCTAAAGATTTCACGACCAAATAAGAGGGGGGGTGATCTTCTGCTCGCGACGGATGCTCCCTTTGGTGTCTTGTCTCTTCCTCACTTCTGTAACAGGTAATGCTGATTCTACATATGTTAACCAACTCGTAAAGCACAGTGAATAATTAATTTACTCCTAAGTTTGTACATGCATTGTTGTAGTGTATATCTTGTTTAGCAAAAATAAAATAAAATAATGTAGCACATGTAGTTGTGTCTTTCTGTTTTATCACAGATTATTGATATTAGGGGTAGCAATGTTGGTAGTTTAGGTATGGGCAGGTTGAAATGAGCGTGACTTGGGTTGACAAGTAAACACTTTTTTCTCCACTTTGTATAGTTTTTTTCAGGAGTTAATGCATTAATTGTGATCAGAAAAATAATACTATTACAAGATTGGGTAGTTTGTGCATTAGTTATTGCAAATTAGGGGTGACAATAGGGGTATTTTGGTAATGGGGCGAAATGAGTCTTGGTTAAAACCGGTAAACGGCCCGCTTGGGCTAACTAACACTTATCGTCAATTTTCTTAAATTTTACAAAAGTAAATGTGTTAATTTTGGCCTGTTTGACCCACTGCTCTTCTCCTAGACATTTTAATTTGACCCGTTTGAGATGAAGCGTACCCAAAGTGGGTTTTATAAGTATATGGGTTTGCAATTCCGCATTTACTTGTTATCTGTTATAGATATCCGTTAAACTGGACTGTGCTTGCAGGCGCACTTGATGTTTACACTGTAGAACCACCACCGATGGATAACATTTTGGTTAATCATGAAAAAGTCACTGTTACACTTCATCTCGGTGCTGGTACCATGGAAGCTCAGGTTTGTGAATAACTTTCGAGTTTTGTGCTTTTATTTGGATTATGCATCATCAGTATGTCATATTTAAACTTTCGAGTTTTGTGCTTTTAAAGAAACCAGCTTGCTGCTACTACGTACATTCCTTTCTAGCTTAATTAGTCAAACAAGTTTGAGTCAAGTTGAGACGATTTGATATGTTGTAGTTGGTTATATTGTCATGTATCAAGATTTATGCACTTTACTTTAGTTGTATATTATGGAATTATGAAAATTTTATATTTTTTTGCAAAAACTAAAAAATCATTTTTTTTTAAAACGAAATTCTCACCAAGACCGGTTCTTATATAAAAACTGGTTTCTTTACTCTATAATATAGGCATGTAGACACCGGTTCTTACTAGCAAACAGGTTTCGGTGCTCATATTAGAAGCCGGTTGTGGAACCGGTTTCTATATGTTTTGGTTATAGAAATACCCCCCGCCTAGAGTGGTTCCTAAACCACTCTCCATGAACCATTCTAACCGGTCTCTATGAGATTTTTTGTAGTAGTGAATTTCGTCGTTTTCGCTTCAAGATTTGTATCCTCGATCTCGTGTTTAACCCAACATGATCTCAAAAAAAGCCAACAATTCGTATGAGATTGTCTAGGACTAACATAATGCAAACAGTAACTTCGGTAATTATTATGCATTATAAGGTATATATACTAAGGTAGCGGATCTTT
>CP139505.1:15874578-15988395 GCA_021014915.2 Artemisia tridentata subsp. tridentata
TGGTTGAAAACACTTTTTAAACTTTTTAATTTGCATCCCCTTTCTAAATGATCGCAACCTTATATACTAAATTAGGTCCCAAAAAGCAAAGGATCGCAACCCTATATACTAAATTAGGTCCCAAAAAGCCAACAATTTGTATGATTTAACCCGTTGCGAACCTATCCACAAGTATTGTGAATTACGGAGTAATATTTACTAGTGAATAGTATCGACAAGGACTATCAAAATACAAATAGTAACTTGAGCGACGTGTATGCAGCACAATATATAAACAAGAAGATATTGTTTTCTTTGATCGATGTGGGACCGAAAAAGTTGATCAAGATATACAAAACATCTTTATTATACTTTGTACATTAGTCTTCCATCTCAAAATAATAGTCCATATTTCTATTTCAGAATGTCTCAAAATAATTGTTTATTTTTCTTTTTATGTAAAAACTAGAGAACTTTGTGGGAGAATATTCTATTTGAGTGGTTGAAAATTAAAGTGGTCTCACTTTTATTAAACTTTATGATTTTTGTCTCCTGACAATTATTTTGAGACGGAGAGATTATTTTTTAAGCTATGAGAATATTGATACTCCCCCCGTCTCAAAATTATTGTCATGAGAGAGAAATCACAAAGTTTAATAAAAGTGAGGACACTTTAATTTTCAACAACTAAAATGGAATATTACTCCGCTAGATTATCTAGTTTTCACTTAATAACGAAAGAAGACAATTTTTTTGAGACATCCTAAAAAAATATATGAACAATAATTTTGAGACGGAAAGAGTACCAAATTCCAATGAGATTATTTAGTGACTATACAAATTGGATGTACTCTATCACTTGCGCAACCTTGTTAAATGCAAAATAAATTCACATTGGATGCATATGAAGTCTGCTGTGAAACAACTCTACCAGGGTAGAAATAACATTAGAGTAAGATCTTAATATCCTTATTCGATCTTACGATTATGATCTTACAAAGACGAAAACGATCCTGGGTAGGATTCCGATCTTGAAAACTTTGCTATTATCCTTTGTAATAGTAAAGCTGTTTAAGATGTTTTACATCGTTTATCTACATATTGCAAAACTTTGGAAATTACTATACACGTATATAAACTCAAAAAAGATAAGAATTCGAAAATGGAAATTGAGTTATATACAATATCGATCACCTCCATAAATAACATCTAAACGAAAGAAAAGTATTACCACAACGTCGTTTTACACATTTAATGGCGCACTAACCAAAATGCGTGATATGTATATCTTTCCGAAAATGCATAATTGCATATATATCTAAAATATGCATAAAAATCATTGTACTATGTGCATCAAAAACTTGTAGAAATGATATATATGCAATTATTCACTTTGTGATGGATATATATGCGATTCTGCCTATGTATATTGCATAATCACATCCATAAATAAACTTCATATAGATATATGTAATAAATAACGTTAAGGAATCATAATAACGGAAACCATTCTTCTTTTTAATCCAAAGATACTATGTATTTTCTTGAAAAGTTTAGATCGGGGAGAAACGCGACCTCATGGATCTCTTTTTGGGTGTCGACATATCTTTCCACAAACATCTTGCCTTCGGCATTAAGCGCGTGTTTAATATGACACAACCATAACAATGGTTTTCGATCTATCTAAACGGGCATACGCGCAAACAATGATGCTCAAAACTCGTTCCATTTTATAAACAAGACCAATATTTTATGGGTTTTTTATTTACGTACTTCTTTAGCTTATTTTTCTGCTTACAAGTCATAATTTTGTGTTACGTTACGATTAACTCATAAGTGGATGGAGTATATAAAACCAAAAAAGTGAACTTTTATTTAAAATGTGAAATATATTAATCACAAAAGAACATACGGAGTATAACTTTGTACAATATTTAAAAGCAAAGAATCAAAGACATGCTCAAGATCCAAACAACCTAAGTAACGATAGTTCCACTTCTTAGCATAACTGCACCAAACTATTCCATCAACTATATATATACAACCAAACATGAAAAATTCGCAAGCAAAAATTACAACTAAAAACGCCCTAAGAGTATACGGTGCAAGCACCCGACAACACGCCATTGACGTTTTTTTCCCAACAACGCCAGTGTTCTGCACCCCCTCCCCTGCGCGCCGTTGCCTCGCCGTTCGTCCCTTCGCCGGCCCATTTATGGGCGTTGCTGGGTTTTTCTTTTTTTGAGTAAGTGGTGTATTTTTTGTGGTGTATTATGAGACCCACACACACCAATAACAGTTATAACTGAAAAGAGTGTTTTAATTATTGTGGTATTATTAGGTGTATGTTAAGGTGTCACACTAATAACGGTTATTAGTGCACCTAGCTCTCTAAGGATTGAACACCTACATGTATCTTAGGCTGGTGCCAATGGTACCCTTGAGGCACCGTGAGACCTATTCCTCATGCGTGACCCCCATTGGGCTCAGCAAAGCCTCTCAACGAATATGAATTCGTGCAAAGTGGGCCATTTTTAATGTTTTTATTATTATTATTTTGGTTTAGTGTGTGTGTGTGTGTGATATATTGTGAGGTATATTTGTATAAAATTAGTATTTTAATAAAAGATGAGTGAGGTGTGACAATTGAGGGTGAAAAAAAAAAAAAAAACCTCTTATGTGATATTGATATGAAAAGTAAAGTGGTGTAACCATTAGGACTAAGGGGCCGTTTACTTTCAACTTAATGTCCTGTTTGGTAACAAAACTGGCTGGAAACAGGAAACTTTGGTGTTTCTTTTTAACTTATTGCAAAAGAGAATCCTTAATGTGGAAGGGGGCAAAATTTGATACTGTTTCTATTCAGGACGTCTTAATACGATTTTTTTCCCGAACTAGTGTAGGTGGAAAAAATAAATTCGAAAAATTTAGAAAACTTCGAAAAAATTTATAAAAATTCAAAAAAAATTTAAAAATTCGAAAAATTTATGAAAATTCGAAAAAATTTATAAAAATTTTAAAAAAATTCAAAAAATTTTAAAAATACAAAAAATTTATAAAAATTGAAAAAATTTATAAAAATTCAAAAAATTTATAAAAATTCAAAAAAATATATAAAAATTCGAAAAATTGATAAAAAATCAAAAAATTCAAAAATTTTATAAAAAATTTATAAAAATTGAAAAAATTTATAAAAATTGAAAAAATTTATAAAAATTCAAAAAATTTATAAAAATTCAAAAAAATTTATAAAAATTGATAAAAAATCAAAAAATTTATAAAAATTCAAAAAATTTATAAAAATTTATAAAAATTCAAAAAAATTTATAAAAATTCGAAAAATTGATAAAAAAATCAAAAAATTCGAAAATTTTATAAAAAATTCGAAAAATTTATAAAAATTCAAAATTTTGAAAATTTTATAAAAATTTATAAAAATTCAAAAAAACTTATAAAAAATTTGAATTTATTAAATTTTTTTTCGAATTTTTATAATTTTTTTTGAATTTTTAAAAAATTATAAATTTTTATAAATTTTTTGAATTTTTTAAAAATTTTTATAATTTTTTATAAAATTTTCGAATTTTTTGAATTTTTAGAATTTTTTTGAATTTTTAAAAAATTATAAATTTTTACAAATTTTTTGAATTTTAAAAAATTATAAATTTTTATAAATTTTTTGAATTTTTTAAAAATTTTAATAAGTTTTTTCGAATTTTTATAATTTTTTATAAAATTTTTGAATTTTTTGAATTTTTATAAATTTTTTGAATTTTTAAAAATTTTCGAATTTTTTAAAAATTTTTATAAATTTTTTCGAATTTTCATAAATTTTTCGAATTTTTATAAATTTTTTCCACCTACACTAGTTCGGGAAAAAACTCGTATTAAGATGGTCAATTAAGCATAAAAAAGAAACAACATATATCCACACAGGACCTAACTAGAAACAGTACACATATATCCACACAGGACCTAACTAGAAACAGGAAAAAAAAAGAAACAGCACCTAAGTGGTGTAACCATTAGGGGGGAGGGAGTGGTCACTCCAACCCCAAATAACCATAAATTGTCACCTCATCATCATCCAATAAAAACCCTCCAACTCATTTCACCTCAATCCTTCCCCAAACTTCCCCAAAATGGTGACAATGGTCCCCAAACAACCCCAAATCCCACATTTTCCACATCACATTTTTTTTCCATTTATTTTTAATACATAAACTAGATAAAAATAAAACACATATCATTTCATTAAAAATAAAAAAATAATAATAAAATCCTACAATACTTAAAAAAACAACATTACATAAAAAAAAAAAAAAAAAAAAAAAAAAAACAACAACATCAACTAAAAACGACATAAAAGAAACTAGATAAAAGAACTAATCATCGAGATACGGCAAGTCTTGAGCCGCTACGTGCTCGGTGAGATCAAATCGAAGGCGGTGATGGACCTCTTCATCTATTAGCTCCGCCACAACGTTTTCGTCATACACCGGTTCCACTGGTCCATCCATAATATGAACCGGTGATATTGCCCTCCCGTCGCCTTTTATTACCATGTTGTGCAAAATAATAGCCGCGTGCACAAACTTTCCAATCTTCGCTTTAGTCATAGCCCGGATAGGTCGAGCTAGAATTTTCCATTTTCCCTTTAAAACACGAAATGCTCGCTCGACATCCTTTCTTGCCCCCTCTTGCAACCTCTTGAATTTATTTCCTTTGGGTCGGTTGGATACGGGTATGCCTTAACAAAGGTTGACCACTTGTTGTAGATTCCATCGGTAAGGTAGTAACCGCGTTTGTAGAAGCGCCCATTCACGTGAAATGAGGTGTTCGGAGCCGTTCCATTTTGCTCCGCAAGATACAAGTCGGACTGATTCAATACGTTGATGTCGTTGTTTGACCCCGGAGCACCAAAATACGCATGCCAAATCCATAAATCCTGTGACGCTGTAACCTCAAGCATAATAGTCGAGACACCATGGTCACCTCTCGTATATTGCCCTCTCAATCTTCTAGGACAATTTTTTCATTCGACATGTGTGCAATCGATGCTCCCAAGCATCCCTGGTATGTGATGTCGAGCCTCATGGGCCTCGAAAATGCGTAACACATCGTGTTGAGTCGGCATCCGTAAGTACTCTCGACCGTACAACTGAATGATGGCGTCACAAAAATGATCAAGTGCTTCGCGTGACGTTCTTGCGGCCATGCATAAATACTCATCGTACTCATCGGGCGGATTACCGGTTGCGAGTTGCTTAATGGCGGAGGTGCATTTTTGTAGCGCCGTGAAACTTTTTTTGCTACGAGTGTCATAACCTTCTTGAAAATACGGGAATTGCGCTTCAATATCAGCCACTATGCTCAAAAACATGGTTTTATTCATACGAAACTTCTTTCTAAAGTATGCGTCATTGTACTTTGGTTCTTCAACGAACCAATCATTGAGTAGAGTTTCAAGACCAACTTCTCGATGATGCTCAACATGTGTACGAGGGCGAAAGGTGCTAGAGCTTGCCGTGTCTACAGCCCATTGATACGAGTCGTGCCAAAATTGCAACGAGCTACCCATGGAATCGTCGGTTGAAGACGGGTACATGTAATCTTCGGACGAAGTAGACATTTTTTTAGGATAAAAAGGTTGAGATTTGTGTGGTATTTTTTTAATAAAAGTGTTGGATAAGAGATGTTTTTTAGATATGAAATGAGTGTTGTGGTTGAATTGTGTAGTATTTATAGAGTGTATAATTTAAAAAATAGGTAAATTTTTTTTTTTAAAAGCCAAACGGCTATATTTCATTTTCCCAAGATTTGACCGTTGCCAACGTTCCCTTTTTTCTCTTCTTCTCACTCGGCAAACTTTGCCAAATTGGTGTTGAATTTGGTCGGCACCGAGGCCCGGCGGCGGTGTTCCAATCGGCACCGGCCGGCACCGAAACCCTCCCCGAGTCCACTCCCTCCCCCTTAGGACTATCTTACAATGAAGGCAAAGTTAAAATAAATAAATAA
This sequence comes from Artemisia tridentata subsp. tridentata, assembly GCA_021014915.2. Taxonomy (NCBI): domain Eukaryota; kingdom Viridiplantae; phylum Streptophyta; class Magnoliopsida; order Asterales; family Asteraceae; genus Artemisia; species Artemisia tridentata. The sequence continues at coordinate 15,880,576 of CP139505.1, forward strand.
TAGAAATAAAAATAATAATAAAAATAAAAAAATAAAAATTGTTGGGCAAACAGCCAAACACGAAAAAACAAAATTCAGAGAATAACTACAAGTGGAAAAAATGCTACTCCGTATATTGTTTTTGTAGTCTTAATAGGTAAGTAATGGAGGGTGGGCTTGGTTCAAAATAGGGAACGGGAAAAGGAAATGCAATAGGAATGTTAAAAAAAATACAAAAGTTAAGAAAACAATTCCTCTTAATTTATTGGGTGATAGCACATTATCGACTATTGAGTAATGAGTCATTACATTAAAGTTAACCAAAAATCATGTTTCATTTCTTTTCCCATGCATTAGGCGTTATACCCTTCATCCACGCACCCTCTCACATAAATGATGAGTTTATGCTTTTTGGTGTGTCCCATTCCCGCCGTTTGCAACTTGAAAACCAATGGATGCAAGACTCGTCTACTATTCAACCATATTTATTTAGCTTATTGTTTTCTAGTGTTTGGCCGCCCCACTACATGTCCATCAAACACATATATATATATATATATATACATATATACATATATATATATATATATATATATATATATATATATATATATATATATATATATATATATATATATGTGTCTGTCGTATAATAACAAAAGTTTTACTGTAGCTTTTTTTCCAATGACAGTGATCTATGTCTTTATATTGCAATTTACTGTAATAGTTAAACCATTCGAATTTTCTTTGCTTTAGTAAAGATTTATGAACTATGAAATTTAGTTCCAAAAGGATAGAATAACGTTTTGGCCGAATAAGCAGGAGTTTTTTGTTAGACACTTGCAATTTAAAAACTTAAATACATAAATATAGTACTTTAAAAAACAATTACACAATACTCTTTATCACTAGTTACGAGCTTACGACACCTTACAATCAACGTCACAATAGCATACTATCTCTCAAATTTCAACTACTAAAATTAATAACTACTGCATTATTTTTTTACTAACGTTTTCTTTTAATTCATCGAATAATTTTTGTGGGTATAAATATATATATATATATATATATATATATATATATATATATATATATATATATATATATATATATATATATATATATATATATATATATATATTCCAACAAATAAGTATCGCTTTATATTTTGAGGTTACGTGTTTATTTACTTCTCTTACAATTCGCATTAAAATTACTCCGTCGAGGCATATAAATCAATTTGGTTACTAAATTCTACCATCAGCATATGATAATTTGCTTTTGTTTTTTCATACAAGTAATGCCTGTTAGATCATTTTGTTGGAAAACTACGTTTTTGTGTTCAAGCTCCTTTGCACCCGTACGTGTCAAGTTCTTACTAAGTACGTAGAGGCTTTCTTTCCAGTTTAAGTGAGCATGGTACTCAATCGGGTTATACTTTTGGTATGGAATCGAGAAGGGTATTCAAGACCAGCTTTGAAGAAGCTTTCCTTAAGCGGGTCGTCTCGGTTTTGAACGAAAATCAAGATATAATAGTGATAAGGTGGATGAAAGTAGAGTGTTGGGAGAGGTATAGGCGACAATGACAAAAGGTATGCTCACCTTAACAGGAGGATGAGCTCGAGTTCTTTTAAAATGTTGATCATTTTTCAGTTGCAGGGTTTTCTCATTACTCGTATTAATTAATGGTATTTAAAGATATATATAAAAAAAAGGAATATATTAGCTACTAATTTTTGTGTAAATATCTTTAGAAGTACCTCAGTTATGTATTTAACTTTTCAAATTGCAAGTGTCCAACGAAAAACTCGAATAAGCAGTGCCGAAACCAAAACAGGTGTAGTGACATCTATGGTACCCTTGAGGCAATGGTACCCTTGAGGCACCGTGAGACCTATTGTTCACGCGTGACCCTCATTGGGCCCAGCCAAGCCTCTCAACGAATATGAATTCGTGAAAAGTGGGCCATTTTTAATGTTTTTATTATTTTTTTGGATCAGTTGGAAAACCCCTTGCCTCTCAACCGAAAGGTCAGGGGTTCGATCCTCACTCCCTACAAAAGGCCGGAGGTCCTTTTCTACCTTTGGTAGAACCGGAAGCAGCCTCTCTACCTTAGGTAGGGGTAAGGCTGTCTACGTCTCAACCTCCCCCATACACCGTAACGGTATTGGGACCCATAACCCGTAGAAGACGGTATTGGGAGTTACTTTACTTTACTTTTTTATTATTATTTTTTTGGTTTAGTGTGTGTGTGATATATTGTGAGGTATGTTTGTATAAAAAAAGTATTTTAATGAAAGATGAGTGAGGTGTGACTATATGGTGAAAAAGAGAAACGGAAAAAAAAAAAGAAAAACTGATGTGATATTGATATGAAAAGTAAAGTGTTGTAACGATTAGGAGTTTAGTACTATCTTACAATGAAAAAAAAAAAAAAAAAATGTTGGGCAGACAGCCAAACACGAAAAATCAAAATTCATACAATAACTACAAGTGGAAAAAATGTTATATTGTTTTCGTAGTCTTAGAAGGTAAGTAATTGAGAGTGTGCTTGGTTTAAAATAGGGAACGGGAAATGGAAATGCAAAGAAAATGCTAAAGAAAAGCAAAGGGTAAAAAAACAATTTCTCTCAATTTATTGGGTAATGGCTCATTACCAACTATTAGGTAATGTATCATTGCATTAGACAATCTTCAACGGGAGATGTTTTTGTGGTTCAAACCAAGTTGCCAAGTTTGTAACCATTGGAGGTGCTTGTTTGAACCAGCCTCGTCTGAAAATCCAAACCACCAAAAACCTCTGCAAAATCTGAAAAGTGCAAATAAAGTGGGCTCCAACAATTTTCACTCTCACACAAATATATATATACCTATATTTATTATATATATAAATATATTAAAATAATAGGGTTTGAGAAGGGATATTGTTAAAGTAAAAAATGATGTTTTTAAAAAATCTGATGTAACAGCGACATGGCTAAGTTTTTTATGATTTTTGATGGTTTTTGTTGTTTGCCGTTGGAGATGCTCTTAATGTTTCATTTCTTTTCCTTATACCTTTCATCCAAGCACCCTCACACATAAATGATGAGTTTATGCTTTTTTGTGTGTCCCAGCAAGACTCGTCTACTGTTTTCTAGTGTTTGGCCCCACTACATGTCCATCAAACACATAATTTATTCAACCATATATATTGTGTCTATCGTATAATACCAAAAGTTTTACTGTAGCTTTTTGTCCAATGACAGTGATCTATGTCTTTGTATTGCAATTTAATAGTTAAACCATTCGAATTTTCTTTGCTTTAGTAAAGATTTATGAACTATGAAATTTAGTTCCAAGAGGATAGAATAACGTTTTGTCCGAATAAGCAGTGCCGAAACCAAAACAGGTGTAGTGACATCTATGAATTTTTATGGCGTAGTGTTTGATTTGGTTGAAATATCGCGACTTTTTTTTAAATGCACCCGATCTCAAAAATTGTGTTTATAGTCTTGTTTAGTTTATTCAAAATGCACCTAATAACTCAGTGTCTTGATTCCATCTCTGATTCGTCTCTACGAACAAGACATTAGACCTTCAACAAGAATTCTTTCAATTTACAAGCTTCTAAGAAAGCATCATCTAGCTTCACCTTAGCGAAGTGCGAACAATTCTAGGGTAGCCACGTTAATCTTTTCTTTCGGCGAGGGTTTTACATAGTTTGAGTCTCTATGACGGTGAGTTCCAATCCCGTGAACTAGTCAAACAAAAATCAAAATTACCAAAAAAAAAAAATAAAAAAAAATCATACATTTGTACCTCGTAGACCACAAAATGCACTAGTGGCATGTATGGAGTGTAGAATCAACATCACCACGTGCATTGTCCCATAATCAAACATCAAAGCACTATGTATAAATGCAACTTTTACACCAACCAATGGCTTTATAGTAAATTCACTTCACCAAAACTACAAAATTACCCCATGTAAAAATTTGACCTAAAAAGAGCTTTCATTTCATCTTCTTAACTCTTAAGCTTTCATATGTGCAACTTAATTTTGCAAAACAATCCTTAATCTTTCCAAAATGTTACAAAAAACACCCTATATAAGATAAACTAGTTCATTTCTTGATAAAAGAGAATACTGGTTAAGCCGCGTATATCAAATATATATTATACCAGTTATACCACGCATTTCAGATACACCTGAAGTTACGGCTTCTCACTACTTTTTCCATTTTTCTTCATCATGGACTCGATCCTTTGCAACTTCAAATCATTCTTAAACTTATTTATAAAATAATCAGCCCTTGAATCAACTTCCACATCATCATCATCTTCATCATCATCATCCTCCACCATCCTCACCGTCTTCTTCATCCTCACAGTCTCCGGCCGGCGAGCCTCCACCGCCGCCACGTCATCATCATAACCTTCCTTAAACCCTACTTTCAAACTCTTTGACTTCTTCATCTTCGTTGACTTTTTACTGTCCACTAGCTTACTGTACACGTCATCCATACTCTGAACCTCATCTTCTAGATCATTATCACCCAAGATCTCTTCATGGGTCGGTTCAGAATCCAAAAGGGTATCCTCAGTTTCAAAATCTTGAACCTCGCCGGAAAACTTGCCGGAAAACTCGTCGGCGCCGGAGACCACCTCGCCGGAATATTTAGCATTGAAATCATAATGGGTTGTTATGTTTTCACTTGGTTGATCTAAATCAAAGTGTTGGTAATGCATAGGTTGGTTAAACACATATTGTGTAGCTGCTACTTCTATAGGTTGTGCATGGTAGTTAACATCATCATCTTCATCATGGTTGTTGTGTTCAAAGGTGAAGGATTTAAGTCTAGTAAGAATGGAGGGTTGCTTTTGCTTTGGAGTCTCTTTTTGTTGGTCTTTATCATCATCTTCTTGTTCTTGTGGTGGTTGGTTGTTTTGTGGTAAGTTGGAAGTGAAAAGAATGGTGGCAATCATGAGGTTAAGGAGGATGAAGAAGACGGTTGAAGTGAACCAGCTGTTGAGTGAAGACCAAAGAGATGGTGATGGTAGAGAAGAAGTTGCAGCCACTTCCATGGTTTGTGGAAAGAGAGAAGATGGAGAGTGTGTGGTGTGAGAGTGTTTGTGTGTGTTTTTGAGTGTGTGTGATTGAGATGGAATTGAGTTGAGATGAGTTTGGGTGGGATATTTTTGTGTAGTTGGACTAGTTTGTTTTTATCATTGATCAATAAATTCCAACCAAATGGAAGTTAACCAACTAATTATATTAGTTGCCCATTTTATAGTGTGCATTAGTTGTGAGAATAGCTTGCTTAACTTTAAATTTCTAGAGAAAACCAATATGTTCTATATTTGATAACACGACATAGAACACGGTTTGAGAACGACACGAAGATAAACATGTTTAGGTCATAAACAGGTTAATTTATACAACCCGTTTAATAAATGAGTCAGGTTCAAATTTGGTAGATATTAAATAGGTCCAACCTGTTTAACTATATTAGCATTCAAAAATAAAAACATGAATATTGAAAACTGAAAATGATAAGTGAGAGTTATAAATGTGTAGTTACTTAATGAAGAAAAAATTGGATTTGTGTTTTAATTTTGAGTTTTATTGTGGTTCATATGAGGTTTATGTATATTTTCATTAGTTTTCTTAATAATATATAATTTTGAGACATAAAACAGTTAACTTTAAATTATAAATTTATCAACCTGTTCAACATATTTAGTTAAATGGTTACGCGAGTCACAACGGGTTATACGTGTCACACTAGTTCGGGTTAAGGTTGAGATTTTTGACACGATTAATAAGTCGGTTGTGTTTAAGTTGAGGTGACGCTAACACGACAACCCGAACACAACTCGATTGCCACCCTGATAAGATGACATGCATGACAAGTAAAATACGAGCTTTATAACTTGCACAATTATACAAGTTATCTACCACATGCGTTTCGAATTATTTAAATAGGACGCATAATCTCATCAGTGATATATGACAGAATTACAAAGAAAAATCAATGTTGTAAGATTTACCAAAAGTTATGTTTGTGCTAGCCGTCGAGGTTGTTAGACGTGGTTCGGTCTAAACTTAACTAAAACCTCAATTGACCAACTAAGGATAATCTTGTGCCAATTTGTAAAAGGTAAATCCAGCTCAAATGTGATGTATCCTCGTTGCTTCATACTAGGATTGAGCCTAGATTATTCTAAAGAATTTGTCTAATAAGTGCCCATAAAGCATTGGTTTGGATACATAAAAAAGGAAACGTCGAGTTCATTAAATTAAAAATTACATGTAGTTAATGTAATTTATATGTTTAATTAATGTGTATTAAATGCATTTTATAACTTAAAAGATAAGTTTGAGTTTAGTTAATAACATTTAATCAGTGCCCTATAGGCACCCGTTAGACAAACCCCCAAATCGAAATGCCTTCGTCTCCGCTAAATGTTGAAGCTACAATTTTTTTACGGCAACTAACTATCTTACAATATATACACCACAAATTTATCTCGCATATTTTAAGTAGGACTTAAACGCACAACTATTTGATTTAGGAGTTTCTCACATAATATGAGGTACTATTAGAACACAAACACTTGATTTCTGAAGCTACATAATTGGTGTTGATAGAACAAGCTTCTAATCAGTAAGTGTTACACACTTGCACTATTAAAATACCACATTTGGTCATAGTAAAACACATCTTGAAACTCAATAACAAAACTCAAATTCAAACACTACAAACTAATATGATTCGTTATAGCTGCTATTAACAAATCGTAGACCATTACATACTTGTCCAATAGTGATTAACAAATTTTGGTAGGCAAAATAACTCATAATTTCAAAGTTGTAGACAATTTGAGGTCAAATGCTTTGTGGGATCAGTACCATGACATGGATGCAAATAGTCATGTGGTAGGAGTTTGTCATTTCAATATTTCAAACTTTGCTTGTAACATCCAACCCGACAAGGGTAAAGATATCACAATAATAGTTTCATATCAGATCAAAACAAAGCATACATCTATAGTAATACAAGAATTCTCAAAGGTTACAAATGAAATACAGATACTACAAGATTATAAATGAACTTCCAATAAATACTAATTCCGAAATAATGATAACTTCTAGTCATTTCTAAATCCAGAATAGCTATCAAGTCTTCTAAGTCCAAAGGTGCTCTCCACTCATTCCCAGCTTCCTACTAAAACCTGCCGCAGGAAAAGAAATGCGGCTGAGCTACGAGAGCTCAGTGAACAGATATAACGATAACAACAGTAGTAGAGAATAGTACAGAGTAACAGAAACAAAGGTCCAACAGAATGTAATATGGTTCAAGGGATAAGTCAATGATTAGGTATAAAGGAAAAAGAAAAGGGATAGTAATCCACCACGAGCCCAAAAACAGATCATATCATATCGTAACCATAAATCTTCAAATGATATAGAGGGGAGACCTCTCAGATAATCAGATAATATGTGGGGTGTCCTCATTCTTCAAATGGAGTAGCTAGCTCCCAGATATATGTGAAAGGCGTGTATTGCACACAAGCACCAGTCACCAAACAATAATACATCATATATAGATAATCCACTAAACAGAACAGATCTAGGATGCATCCATACGCCCCCGCAGACAAATAGTGGCCAAAATAATATAATGCGCATATCAAATAACAGATAAGGGGACGGTGTGGAACATCACTCAACCACACTAGAGTCATGCCATCAGTGCATCAATGACATGGCCATGTTACCTTCATGGCTAGGGTCACAAATTTTAGCTCGGGTATCAAACTAAGAGTCAGATATCATATCAAATCAGAGTGTCATATCAAAAGGTTCATATATCAAATGGTACTTAACAGATGGTTCATATCAAATATCCCAGAAGTAATATCAAAGGTCCAAATCATAGTTTATCAGATCAAGGTTCATATTCAATAATCAAGTCATGGTTCAGATCAAAAGTCCGTTTCAAAAGTTTCTATTAAAAGTCCATTTTAACAATCCTTTAATTCATGATTTTCATAAAACGATCCTTTAAAGTAGTTTTCATAAAAATAGTCTTTTAAAACGTTTTTTTTTTTTTTTTTTTTTTTTTAATAAAGCTAGTCTTCAAAATATGGTGTTCATAAAAGTTAGTAACCTTTCATATAAAAGTAGTTTCGCATCATTTATAAACATCTTTTTAAAATGGTTATTCTCAAAACATTTCCATGATATAATTAAAAAGGTTTTCATAACATAGGTTCATAACAGAGGTCATATCAAATGGGATCAACAGAGAAGGTTCAAGCAAAGGGAATCATAGCAATGACATCAATTCAGAAACTAACGGATCAGAAAATGAAAGAGATCATGAAAAACCTTATAAGAAAGGTCAGAATATCTGTATCTTATCGCGAATGCAAACAAAGACAAGAGCAGAAAGCACAGAAATGGATCAGGACCTCTCCTTCTTCACACCTAAAGGAGTAGAAGACGGAATTACAAAGGGGTTCAAGTTCAAATTACCATTTTTAGTTATCTTTCCATTTTAAGTAACTTTCCAGATTTAGCAGGTTTCCAAATTTAGTAAGTTTCCTTATTTGGCAAGTTTCTGATTTAATTAGCAGCTTTACTTATTTTATCAGATTTCACATCATTATATGTTTAAGTACTTTAAATAAGTAAATTATATGTCTTTAGGGTTTAGTTTTATAATTTAATATAAGTTAATGACTTAATTGGAAATATAATAAAGTATAAGGTTTTAAATGTAAATATCACAATTTCATATTTTAGCAAGATTAGTCCCTTAACTTACATATCTTATCATATCAACCTCATAGTTTAATAAGTTACCTTTTAAACCCTAAAGTTTTAGAAATTACAAAACATACCCTTTTAAAATTAATATCAAATCGAATAATCCTTTAAATATCCAAAATTACATGTTTCATCCTCACACTTATTTTTATACGTTTTATCACCTTATTTTACTGTTTACAAAAATAACCCACAAGTTTCATATTTGGCAAAACACACCCTTTACTTTTAAAAACCAATCGTTAAACCCTCAATTGACTTAAACCCTAACCCTAGCTTCTTCAATCATTTACCACTCATTACCACTTCATTAGTTCATCATTTATTAACATAAATCCAGATTCAAAACCCTAGAACAAGATCAAAACCCTAGGGTTTTTATTTCTTTTCATTCGAAAATCAAAATCCGATTATGAACAAAATTTACCCACGACATATTTGGACCTCTATAATTCGAACCATCATTTTTCCCAGATCATATGAATTATATAGAGCTTAGATAAAATACTTCTCATGCCCAAAAAATTCGATTAGCATATATTAGAAATTACACACGTTTTAACACTTCAAATTCACAATGATTAACATAGGCTTCTATAATTCGAAACACTATTTTTCCCAGCTTATGTGATGATCATAGAACCTATAAAAATTAATAACACAGCCCAAAAAATCGTATAGCATGTTTTAGATATTTAACCCGTTTTACACATTTAAAATTTATTCGACCCTTTAAGCCTTGCATGATTCGAATCCTATATTTTTCATGGATTATATATGATATAATAAGCATAAGAAAAATACCAGACTAATTATTTAACATGTGGAAGAGCCAAAATAGAATTAGCCTCTCGGATGGTTTTTGCGACAAAAATAAACCCCACGCCCAATCGAATGAACTTCAAACCTTGAACCCAATTTTCTTAGTTCCCTTAATTGATGTAGAATACCAGAAAAATAACCCACGAATTTTAGAGAGCCTTATGGAAGAGATACGAAATTATGTGTGTTTTGAGAATAATCGGTATACTTTTTATATCAAAAAGGGGTTTGTTATTTTTATTAATGGGATAACCGAGCAATAAGGGGGGAATGACAAAAAAAACGTCCCAACATAAAGACCAAATCAACTTATTTATTTTGTATTTACTTTCCTCATTTATTTACAATTATTTGATTTTAAAGCCAAAAATAACATAACATAATAATTAATTAAATATTTTCGGTCCAAAAGTGAGTTTTATGTGCTCATGGTAATTTTTGGTACATTACAAAATGTCAAATGTAGTAGCCAAAATTAATTTATTTCATATCTTGATCATCTCCAGAAGTTTGGGATTTATTTGGCACTTTATAAGCTTATTAATTCAAATTTAAGATTGTAGGGGCATTTTGGTCTTTTTACATGTTTCAGATTTTTAGGTATTACATTGCTTAGTCGAATTTATAAGATATTGGGTTTCTAGTCTCTATCATCATCGCTATGAGGTAAAATATTTTTGGGTAATAATGGTTTTTTCCTAACTAGGGTTTGAGTTTACTGCTATACATATTTTCTTTTGAACGACATTTTATTAAAAAAAGACCCTAGCAAGAAGCTATGGGCTTAACAAAGCTTTATAAGGATTGCAATACCACTCTATCCAATTAATCGAGGTTTTCCTATATCTATTTGAAATCCAAGAATATGTGAGAAGCTTGATGTCATTGAGAATGAGACTTTGGCTTGGACGTTTTAGGTTAAACGTGGACTCGTTTCGAAAGCGCCAAAAGATCCGTAGAGTTGATTGGACAACGGCATCAAAAAGCATAACATTTGGTGTAGAAAAGTTTGTTTGATTTGCGATAGTGAAGACATCGTTGTGGATTTGATTGTATTGGATTTTCCACCATTTGAGAACCTCCGACCATGTATCCTTTGCAACGGAGCAATTCACAAGCAAATGTTCTTCCGTTTCGAGATCTTCGTCACACACCGGACACCTAATCGAGTGTAAGTCAATACCTCTCCGGTCAAGATTGACTCTTGTTGGAATTCTCAATCTTTCAATTTCTCCAGATGCAATATTAACTTCCAAAGGAACAAGTTTTGTAATAATAGTCATAAGCCTATTTAAAAAATGGGTAAAGTCTTTTTTTTTTCAAGATTACGTGAGAACTCTAAATTTATTTGCACATCAAGCAAGGTTTGAATTTTTAACCCCTCACATTTTTGTAATAATAGTCATAAGCATATTTAACAACTGGGTCACATTTTTATGGTTCATCATCATGTACAGTCTAATGGAGTTACATAAGGAACGAGAATGATGCATAGGGTTTTACTCGTATTAAATATAATTTTACAAAACTATAAAATGATGATTAAAGAAGTAGAAAACATCATTATGATATACACATGAGAAATGCTTATGAAGCTCTAGTATAGTCGAAAGAATAAATTCAAACTTTGGACCTAACAAATATATTTGCCGACCATGGAAGCTTTGAGATATGCGTTTAATAAAATAAAATATTACTACTATTAATAATAGTAAAATTTTGCTAACAACATCGTAATTCTTGACGGTAAAATGAATCATATAACATACTCCCTCCGTCCTAAAATTATAGTCAATATTTCTTTTTTGTGATATCCAAATTTAATTATCCACTACTAAATATGGATATGGAAGTTTGACGAGTTTACCATATTATCCTTACTTGAAATTATTATTACAAACTTTAAAGAAGACATTAATTAATAACTTAAGGGTAAAACTGTCATTCTGACAAAAGTAAGAGATAAAACAGTAATAATTATGTTTTTCTTAAACTGTGTGTTTTTTGTCAGGGGACAATAATTTTAGAACGGAGGGATTAACATTTTGCATTTATACTGGCATACAAATTGGATCGCAAAGTACAATCTATTTATGTCTCTTTTAATATAAAGCAAAATGTTACTAATCTAATAAAAATTACAATCGGATCAGATTCACTTCAAGACTCGCGAGTATTTACACCTTAATTTATGGGAGTTGATTGACACACTCTTACTTGTGATTTGCACATTTTATTGTACAATCTGGAGAAGCTAGATATAATAAATGTACAACTGTTTGTAGTATAAATTGGAGTGTGCAAATAAAAAATGAGAGTGCAAATCGCCTCCCTTAATTTATTGATCTAACAACCTTATTTTGTTTTTCCAGCATGTGTTTCTTGTTTATTACTTATGGTACGCTTCGAAACAAGTTACTAAAAGTTAATCCTTTATGGAAGATAGATTGTTGTAAATAATGTCTAATTACATCGGCTTATACTTTGAGTTCAATTTCATTAAATTTGGACATTACTCTTTTAAAGTATTTTCTAAACTTTTGTAACGTTAGTATTTTACGAAACATTTAGATCGAGGGGAAAACTTTGACCTCGTACATACATCTTTTTATTATGGCAACTAATCCTTCTCTGAAAACCTAGCCCGAGAGAAGCCGAGACAGTGCACCTGTTAAATTAATCTAGAATATGCTTCTGTGTAACTCTACTTTATGTATATAAAGCCAAAAATTTATATCCAAACAGCTACTTTAGCAACTTTTGTTTGAAAGTTATTGACTAATAGGAACCAATATGAAAGGCCAAATTATAGCAAACTAGCACAACCACGTTGATAACATGTAATAGGTTATTATATAGTCATAACAAGCTTTAAGATATGCAAATAATTCAAATCAGAGCATAAATAACTATAGTTGCAAAACTCAAATGAACATTGTATGGGAAAAGTGAAATTTTATTTATAACAAATTAAATCAAGTAGTAAGCAATGATTTAAAAATAAATGTTTTACAAAACGGACAAGTATAGTCACAATTGCGTAACAAGTTCCCAACACACTTTGTGTGATAAACATGCCCGCACCTACTTAACTGACTCACTACATCGTCTTTCTCATACTCCTTTAAGCAAATGAAGCAAAGCTCGTCAAATGATCTTTGTCCTCTTCGGTCTTGCAAGTCTTCAAAATGAATGATAGGAAGATCCCATGTAACATCTCGAAAATGATCAGGGTAAAAAACGTAGCTCACAAGTCTCACTAAGATTTCGACCACATCTTGTTTGATTCGAAACAATAAAGCAAATATACAAGCACAAAACAAAACTGCATCATTGGAAACACCAAAGATCATTGTAGCTAAACTTAAGGTTTTTTTTCTTTCTTTGATATGTGAAATAAGTTAACATGGAAGTTTATAAGGGAATAAGGTTGATATTGTAGTCAATGGGCCACCTGGACACACTTTCAAGTTAGGTTCACCTAGTTTGGTTGCCGAAATAAAGATTGTGGATAACATGCTTTCTTTGCGAGTAATTTTTATGTGTTCAAAGTTCCATAAAATGTTTGAGTATTGTTTTGAGGACGAGACAGTGCACCTGTTAAATTAAGGGGCAATTAATTTTATAGCCCGGTCGTTAAAGGTATTGGGCTTTTGAGGATCCACAAATTAGTGACTTTTCGAAAATAGCCCTAACGACCGGCGACTTTTATATGAAGGTGACATGTGGCACAAAAAAAGTGGCGCCCAATAATTAAAGTAGTACTTGTGTCATAGCCCACTATGTGTACTTTTTAAGCGACTTTTTTACAACGACTTTTCATACATTAAACGGCCTTCTATTTTGTCTTTTTCAGCCAAAAAGTCAAACATCGAAAAACTTTATTTTATTTTTTTTCCCCTAGCGACCTTTTTTACTTTGAGCAACTGACGGCTTGTACTTTGAGCGACTTTTTTACCCTTCACCTTTTTGTACTTGTGTCATTACTTTTGTACTTTTCAACTTTTTTTACTTTTAACCTTTTTGTACTTTTCATCTTTTTGTATTATTTTTTAAATATTTTTTAAAATATTTTATAAACACTTTTTTATTTCAAAATCTTGAGTGACTTAAAAAAAAATTTAAACAGCTGTATTTTCTTTAAGCAACTTTTTTTTTAATCACCCCATTAACCCTCACACACCACCATCATCCACCACACCATCCAAACACCACCACCATCCACCACACCTCATTACATTTAACAAGAATCATTACATTTAACAAGATTTGTCTTTTCCCAATCCCTTCATCACAAAGAAAAAAGAAAAAGTTTTTTCATCATAAAGAAAGCAACCCTAACCGACTTTAAGGCAATCTGGGCCCCACTTTATCTTTTTATTAATTAAATCCAAGAAAGATCATTCTTGATCATCAGTTGATGTGAAGAAGAAGAAGGAAAGAAATGGATCAGAGTATGAGTTCATCTGGTATGGATTTACAAACTTATTGAAGGTGTTAAAAGTAAAAAAAGTTGAAAAGTATAAAGATAATGACACAAGTACAAAAAGGTGGATGGTAAAAAAAGTCGCTCAAAGTACAAGCCGTCAGTCGCTCAAAGTAAAAAAAGTCGCTGAACATTGGGAAGGGCCAAAAAGAATAAAATAAAGTTTTTCTAAGTTTAACTTTTTGGCTGAAAAAAGGCAAAATAGAAGGTCGCTCAATGTATGAAAAGTCGCTGTAAAAAAGTCGCTTAAAAAGTACATATAATGGGTTATGATACAAAGTACAACTTCAATGATTGGGCGCCATTTTGTGTGTGCCACATATCACCTTCATGTGAGGTCGCTTGTCACTAAAGCTATTTTAGAAAAGTCACTAATTTGAATCTTCAAAAGCTCAACACCTTTAGCGATCGGGCTACAAAATTAATTGCCCCTTAAATTAGAATATGCTTCTGTGTAACTCTAGTTTATGTTATATAAAGACAAAAATTTATATCCAAACAACTACTTTAGCAACTTTTATTTGAAAGTTAGACTAATAGGAACGAATATGAAAGGCCAAATTAAAGCAAATAATGACCGGGATGGGTAACAATAATTGTGATTCATGGGCCACACAATCACTTTTACTATTTTGATTCTCTATTGAATCAAGCATGTTCTAGATTTGATCCTGTTTTTTTAATTTTCTTTGTTTTTCTTTTTTGCTTTAAGTATATTTCAATATACGTAGTGTAGACAAATATAGTCGTTAAAAGTCGAAACTGATCACTTTATTTAATGTGCATGTGGGTAATGATGTAAGGTCTTTAGTGACCATATTGGATCATGAAGCAAGAAAAACTTAATTTTCACACTTAATATAAGAAAAGTAATAGCCTACTTAATTTTCACATCATGAGGGCATGCAGGCTACTTGAAACCTTGTTATATATAATGGGTAATTTTTTATTTGGATTATAATGCAAGAACACTCAATGTACATGAGTATGTTACAAAAGCCCATTCTGGCATGATACATTGATAGTTTGATACACGCATTTCATGTAGAATATCACATGATCATTATCTCACTTGTTTATTAGTATCTATTACTTAAAAAATATGTATATATAAATTACTTTTTCTTGATTTATGGTAAATTATTTCAATTGGCCAAGCGTCAAACATACTATTTTAAGTTTTTAACTTACTATTTTATCAATCAATCAAATAATTCTTCAAGGAAGGAGACTATTTATTATCCAACTAAAACTGTACGATAAAGAAACTCCAAAATTTAATGCAAGTTGTGTAAAAACAAATGAGTCAAATTGAATAATTATTACAAGTCAAAACTAACACTATGTTCTCAAGATTTGGAAGGGAGTGAAAGTGAAAGGAATGAAATGTTTTTGTGTTCTCAAGAAAAAAAGTAGGAGAGGAGGAAAGTGAAAGGGAGTGAAAAGGGGAGGAAGTTAAGCTTATTTTGTTAACAAAACTTTCATCCCAATATTGGGATGAAAGTGAAGGAAAGAAAAGCTCAGGCTAAAACAACACCAGCAATGACGTCATCATCATCACCCCCACATCGCAACTACATCACAAACGCCAACCAAAACAGGCAAACACAACACCAGCAATGACGTCATCATCACCACCATAAACCAAACAGTCCGTACAACCCTCATTAGCCTATCTAAAAAAAACCCTTTTCCGGCAGCCATATTCTAAACTATACCCACTAACCAATTTAATTAATTTTAACTATAAGTTAGGTTTTGAATCAATGGGTGATCTGGGAAGGATATGAAATGGTAACCCTAGCCGATGCCGGAGCCATGGAAATACTTGCCGGAGTACTCGCCGGAGAATGGTGTGGACGGCTGGAAGTTAATCGGAGAGGATGATGGTGTATTTTATTCACTCATTTTACTTTTTTTTGGCTGGATGTGTTGTATTTTGTTCACTCATTTTACAACATGGTGGGTGGTAGGAATTAATTGTAAAAACTTGCAGGAAAAGCCGAAAATCCGACGACTGTCGAGAGGAAGAAGGAGAGATACGTTTGTGGAAATATCGGTGTGAGATGATGAGGATGGTGGTGGTGTTTAATTTGGTATATCTTGAAGTAAAAATTGAGTGATAAGAAATTAAGAATATAGATCAGTAGAGAGGAAGAAGGAAGAAGGAGAGATAAGTTTGTGGACAGCTGGGATGTGTTGTCTTGATTAAAAAGATATGTTCCTTTCACTTTCCTCTGTTTGTATTTGAGCTTAAGAACACAAAAAAAAAACATGGTTTTCTTCCACTCCTCTCCACTCCCCTTCTTCCCTTTTATTTTCTTTCCATTTCTTCTCAAAAATAAACTTAAGAACACAGTGTAAGCGACGTGACATGATGAAATGATAAATGTATAAAGAAAATTGAAAATAAGACCATGCACGTAGCATAAAAAACATACCATTTTCTTTATCATGACCAAACTGCAAGAAAAGCCATTAGTCGAAGCCTAGCATCGCATCTCATTTTTTTGCTTATAAAATCAGAAGCAAATAAGTCGAACAAATGGAATCAAGTATCTCTTCAATAACTAGCGTGCGGTTTCTGTTAGGGTTATAAGATGGGGAGATAATCATGCCTATTTATACCGACCCCTAAAGGAATGGTTACATCGAAAAAAGAACTTGCCATATTGTTGTTGTCTAGTTGTAACCCGATAGAAATTTGAAGTCGTGTGAGTACACTTTCAGATTAATAAAATGGAGTGGATACCAATTTATGATCGGATAAAATCGAATTTGATTCAAGATATTGTATGTAAGTATGTTTGTAGATTTCGTGATTAAAGATATATTGTTTGATCAGCCTTTTTCATTCTCCAAAAGAGAATCTCTTTATAAACGGTTTATTAGAAACGGTTTATAGGGTCCAAAAAACGGTTATTAGGGCCTAATAACTGTAAAACAGTTATATTGATCTACACCAACTAGCAGCAATATCTAGCAACTATCAGCAGAAACTAGCAACTAACAGCAGAATCTAGCAGCAGAATCCACATCAACTTTATACGTATTATTTGGTGGAAAAACAAATTCTAATGAATTTTAAACTAGCAACCCTGCCGGGGGCTGCCGCCCCATGGACCCCGCTTCTCTCAGGGTTGCTGCCCCCGAATCCCCGACAAGGGGGCTACGCCCCCTTGGAACCCCCGTTAGTCCCGTTAATATCCAAATAAGCGTCGACTCTTATTTGCATATTAAACGCAATCTATTTTAGCCTAAAATACCAACACATATTACAGTTGAACACCGGGACCTGAGCTGTTTGCATGGGACCTGCTGTTTGCATGGGAGAAACATACGAAAGGGTCTAACTTTGTTGTCTTTGCACGATCGTTTTGATAGGTCTAATGAAAGGCCAACCATGACTAAATGTGACACGATTCCTAGTTCCAACAACTATCAAGTTTATGAAAATCCAATAACAATGCTATAGCTTGCATAAATAAACAACATACTCATTTGTCTCTTGTTAATTAGTCATCATACTTAAAGTGCATCTAGAGTTATTAATATTGGCTTCGTGTCCGGTTTGGGTCATTTTTTGACCCATTTTGTTTCTAGCTAAGTTTTTAAAGCTTACCCGTTAGAGTTGTTAATTATAAATCGAATTCAACCTAATTTTAAGTTAGTGAGTATATCAAGCTCCACTATATGGCCAAATTTGCTTAATCATACACACTATAGTGTTTCTTTGGCAGCAAATAAAAAGACCGATTATTAGAAAAATTAATAACTTGTATAAAAAATCGTACATGCGAGACAACAAAATGCCAAATACAACTCTCATCATCATCATCGTAACCGAAACCATGGGAATGAATAAGCAAGTACCCTTCAGAAGACTCATTTAATTTACTTGTTCATGATTATGCGAATCCCACTCGATTCATCTGGAACATCTTAATTTTGCTTCATGTGTTTACTCTCATAATACTGAGTAATACTGAAGTCAACAAGCAATGTGGCCAAAGCATGTGAACTAATCCTGTGGCTAAGATGACACTAGCAGTAAAGGCCTCAGTGGCGAAAGTATTTGACAAAAACTGTGTGGACAGTGGACACGATTTATAATACTATCAAGTTGAAGAGATAATGATTATGTGGAAACTGTGCCCAACCCATAGGATGGGTTAGAAAGTTTTTCCACAAAGACTTGGTATTGACTATCGTTTACTCTTTGCCATTGACTTGGAAAAGAAGGTTTTGTTTATGCATATATACATGATAATTACCAATAATGTATCATATGATTAATCTTGAGTATTTACTTTTAAATTTTGACGATCAAGCAAGCATTAACAATGTGTCCTACTTCCTCCAAAAATCTTAGTGTTCATATGCACAATTTCACTTATGTGCTTATGATGCTCATTTTTGTGTTAGCAAAAACCAGTGCTAATAATTTCAACAAATCAAGAGAAGCAAAAGCTTTGATTGCAACTAATTGGTGGGGAGATAGAAATGCTTCTTCGGATCCTTGTACTTTCCCTCATATTAGGTGCAACGAAGAAGGAAGTGTCTTTTCAATATACTTATACTGTGATGATAACGAAGGTTTAGGTGATCTGAGAAGCCTCGACTTCGCTTCATTTCCAAACCTTGTGGGTCTTTCTATTAATAACTGCAAGCTTGAAGGGAGCATCCCGGAGCAGATTGGTTTGCTATCAAACTTAACATTTCTTTCGCTTAATAGTAATCATCTCACAGGTACATTACCTGCCTCGTTAACCAGTCTCACCCGTTTGGAAAACCTTGATCTTTCTAATAACAATCTCGCAGGTAATTTAACTGTCTCGATTGCCAATCTCACCCGTTTAGAAAACCTTGATCTTTCTAATAACTATCTCACAGGTAAAATACCTGTCTCATTTTCCAATCTCACCCGTTTGGAAAACCTTGATCTTTCTAATAACTATATCACAGGTGTTTCGTTTGCCAATCTCACCCGTTTAGAAAACCTTGATCTTTCTAATAACTATCTCACAGGTGTTTCGTTTGCCAATCTCACCCGTTTAGAAAACCTTGATCTTTCTAATAACTATATCACAGGTGTTTCGTTTGCCATTCTCACCTGTTTAGGAAACCTTGATCTTTCTAATAACTATCTCACAGGTAAAATACCTGTCTCGTTTTCCAATCTCACCCTTTTGAAAAACCTTGATCTCTCTAATAACGACTTTACTGGTCAAATCCCTTCATCTTTTGGTTCCATGGTCAATCTCAAAGTTCTCGACTTGAGCGATAATCAACTGAACGCATCCATCCCACATGAAATAAGTAACTTGAAGGATCTAGAAATGCTGAACCTGAACGACAACAATCTTGATGGTCCAATTCCATCAAGTTTTGGTAATCTAAGCCAACTGCAATTTTTAAACCTTGCCATGAATTCTATCAGTGGGCCTATTCCCCTAAATATAGCAAATTTGATGAATTTCAATTTGTTACATTTAGACCTTCATCATAATCGTCTTGTGGGTGCTATTCATCCAGAACTTGAGAAGCTTTCAAGTCTTTCTTACCTTGATTTGTCATCAAACCAGTTGTCAGGAAACGTATCACTTGCTAATCCCTGTTTAGTTTCGTATCTAAACCTTTCCAAGAATCTGATGATGGGAGCTATCACAAATGTACGTGATTGCAGATACTTAGAATTCTTGGATATTAGTGGTAATCATTTTGTTGGAGAAGCACTTAATCACTGCGACTTCCCATCTTTATTGCTCTTAAATCAGTCCCAGAATAATCTTACTGGAGAAATGGTCTGGTCAACCAATAATGTGTGGAGTGCAAAATCAGTTTGCAATGAACATAAGCGAAGAAAACAGCACATACCTCGTTTGACCCTTTTTCTTCCCATTATCGTTGGACTTTGCATCTTAGTGGTTGTGTGTTTCTTGTATAGTCGTAAAAAAGCTACCACAAACAAAATACAACCTGAAATCACAAAACATGGAGACGTATGCACGATATTGAATTATGACGGAACAATTGCTTATGAAGACTTCATCACAGCTACAGAGGATTTTGACCTTAGATACTGCATTGGAACTGGTGGCTACGGTAGTGTTTACGAAGCAAAACTGCCTAGCGGTCAAACATTTGCTTTGAAAAAACTTCACCGGTATGAAGCTAAGCAACCAACATTTGACCAGAGCTTCAAGAATGAAGTCCAAGTATTAACCAGCCTAAGACACAAAAGCATTGTGAAACTCTACGGGTTCTGTTTGCATAACAAATGCAACTTCCTTGTATATGAATACATGGAAAAAGGGAGCCTATTTTGTGCGTTGAGTGATGATGAATTGGCTGTTGAAGTGGATTGGATGAAGAGGGTGAACATAATCAAAGATGTAGCCCATGCTTTAGCTTACATGCATCACGATTGCAATCCGCCTATCGTTCATAGGGACATATCAAGCAACAACATTCTTCTAAACTCGGAAATGGAAGGATTTGTTGCTGACTTTGGAGCAGCCAGATTGCTTGACCCCGATTCATCCAACCAAACAGTCATCGCAGGAACTTTGGGATACATTGCTCCAGGTAGTTACTTCTACTCACGCTTACGCTTCTTAAGTTTAATTACGTCAAGCTAGTAGCAGCTAAACTTTGCTAACATTCTTTTTTGTATGTGATCATTTAGAACTTGCATATAGCATGACTGTGAACGAAAAATGTGACGTGTATAGCTTTGGAGTGGTGGCACTTGAAACAATTGGAGGGAAACACCCCGGAGAGCTTCTTTCATACTTCAACTCTTCTACCAGTCATGGTACGATGTTGGAAAATATATTGGACCAGCGTCTCTCTTACCCAACAGACAGGCTAATCGAAAAGGAAATTCTCCGTGTCTGTCATGTAGCACTAGCATGTATTCTCACAGATCCAAAGGCTAGGCCGACCATGAGAAACGTTTCACAGGAATTATCACGTTGAAGATATCATGATTCTGTTCAGCCTATCTCACAGGAATTATAAACCCGCGATCTTGTTTTTCTTTCTCTTTGTTGTGATGTTGAGGTTGTATTTAGTGTAATAACTTAAGTTGGTGTTGTGATGTGATGTTGAGAATTTGGTGCCGAGATCTTATTTTTCTTTTTCTTGAATGGTATTGAGAAGTTGGTGTTGTACTGGTACTAAGACCATTTTTCTATGCTTCAAAAAATATTAATGACGGGTGGAGATGAAGAAGTAAATAAAGGTGTGGTTTAATGGTTAGTTAAATCTATAAGTTGTTGATATTAGTTGAATAACTTAAGTGGGTTAAGTTAATTTAATTTTGTTGGGTTTTAACTTTTGAAGTTTTGAGTGTCTAAAGTTTTGTATTTCGGTTAAATAGTACATGAAATATGGTGGTCGGAATTTTATGGCGTGGTCGGAGTTTTATCGGTGTAGCCGGAAATAGTGGTGGTGAATATGGTGTGTTGTTGAAGATGATTGGGATAATAACAATAATATTTTTTTGAAAAAATGAAAAGAGCAAGAGAGCGTAAGAAAATGAAAAGAAAATATAGGAATGAGTAAAGAGATTTTTTCAAAATTCTAATTAAATTTTGAAAAATGAGATTTTCGTTTTTTAAGAATAAAAAATTTGTGACTAATTAACCGGTTTTCTTCAGTTTTTATGAAAAAAATGAGTTGTTTTTACCCACTAAACGAACCCTTAGCTTTTTAACTTTGTACAATGTTTTTCTTTCATAATTTGTTAATTGCACCCTTGTAAGCATAGCTGTTAAGATCTCGATCTAGCTCTTAAGATCTTCCGATCTTACGATCCCGTTAAGAAAAAACGAGTCGATCCTTCGTAGGATCTTAAAAAGCATAGGATCTTAAGTGTGATCTCGATCTTACTTTAGGATCGTAAGATCTCGATCCGATTCGATCCTACTTCCCTTAATTTAACTAACTAATAAAC
The DNA here is from genome assembly GCA_021014915.2 of Artemisia tridentata subsp. tridentata. Taxonomy (NCBI): domain Eukaryota; kingdom Viridiplantae; phylum Streptophyta; class Magnoliopsida; order Asterales; family Asteraceae; genus Artemisia; species Artemisia tridentata. The sequence goes on from CP139505.1 coordinate 15,902,644, forward strand.
TATAAATGAATGAATTTTGTTAAATTAAAACAATATAGCAAGCGTTGATTACTATAAATGTTTAATAAGAGCAATATATATAGATTTTTTGATTAAAAGATTTAGCATCCTTAATTACCGATTAGATATTTTTGTATTGCAGAGCATTACGCGTCGCATTCTCATATTACTATAATTTCCTGAACTCTTTTTTCTTCTCTAATTTGTTATACAATTATATTTGAATACGAATTACTAGAAAAATAAGATTTTTAGACATTTAAGTAGGATCTTTCGATCTCGATCCGATCTTACGATTCCGATCTTTCAAAAAAAAAAACGATCCATAGTAAGATCTCGATCTTAACAGCCTTGCTTGTAAGTATCAATTTTTTTCCCCTTATATGTTTCCCTTTAAGGGCTTTAACAAATAAAAATCTTTAAAAATTGGGCTATCATTGGACTAATGGGTTACTTTTCATAAAGCCCATGACCACAACGACTATAAAGTGAATCGTAGCACTAAGTACTACAAAAAGTAAAAACCAACTCATGCACAACAACACACATATGATGATTGATGATCTTAGCCAACTTGTAAACCGACAGTATTGGAGCATAGGCCGGTCACCAACTTTTATTCAATTCCACTTAAAAAAAAAAAAAAAAAAAAAAAAAAAAAAAAAAAAAAAGCGTGTATCCGACACTCAAACATCACCATCTTCCCTTTTTTATCTTTATTTTACCACCTCCTTAGACTAAAATAAACGGTTGCAAACACATGTATAAACGTTTTCTATTTTTATGCTTTTTATCTTTACTTTTAACAATCATAGTTACACGTCATATGCGAAGATATCTAGGCTACATAGCTACAAAGGCCCATTCTGGCATGATACATTGATACACACATTTCATGTAGAATTTCATTAAAAAAATATGTAAATTATTTTTTCTAGCTGTACGGTAAATTATTTATTTTGGCCAAGCGTCAAACATATTATGTTAACCTACTATCAATAAAATATTTCTTCAAGAAGGCCGTGACTATTGGGTCTTGCTATGGCTACCCCGTACAAGTACTACTATACCCATCTAATATTCACTTTATTTACAGAGAAAAAGATAGTTTTTACGTTTTTTTTTATGTATCTTTTGACTTTTTGTGTTTTTGACTTGTCAAACTTTATATTTTATGTTCCGCACTTTAATTTCACAGTTTTACACACTTTATTAACTGGACAAGACAATCTTTTATTATTTTATGCTTCATATTATTTGTGTTTTACTACTTTTGACTTATCAAACTTTACTTTTTCTGTTCCGTGTTTTTTGTTTCGCAGTTTTATAATAAAATCAAAATTACAAAAATAAAAGAAAATAAAAATAAAAAGTTAAGAGAGGGTATTACTTGTATTTTAGGAGGGGTACCAATATCTAATCCCGACTATTTATTACCCAACTAAAACTGTACGATAAAGAAAGGTGAGACTTTAACTCCAAAATTTAATGCAAGTTGTGTAAAAACAAATGGGTGGAATTAAATAATTATTACAATTCAAAATCAGATGAGCCATATTCGTGACATGATGAAATGAGAAATGCATAAAGAAAATTGAAAATAACATAACATACCAGTTTCTTTATCATGACCAAACTGCAAGAAAAGCCATTAGTCCAGCCCCAAGGAAAAGCCATTTTCTTTATCATTTTTTTGCTTATAAAATCAGTAGCAAATAAGTCGACCAAATGGAATCAAGTATCTCTTCAATAACTAGCTAGCGTGCGGTTTCTGTTAGCGTTGTAAGATGGGGAGATAATCATGCCTATACATACCGTCATACCGACCCCTAAAGGAATGGTTACAGCGAAAAAAGAACATGCCATTAAAGTTGGATGCAGGGACCGAGCTTTGTTTTGGGGATACATCCGCTAGTGCAAACCCTTCTAGGAATTGATTGAATGATAATGCCCCCAGAAAGATCTAACTTTGCACGAGTGTTTTGCTACGTCTAATGAAAGGCCAACCATGACTAAATATGACACGATTCCTAGTTGTTGAATTAGTAAAAAAAAAAAAAGGGTTAAAAAACACGAGTAGTCCGTTTTTCTTTGCAAACTACCTGCCATTATTTATGAAAATGCAATAACAATGCTATAGCTTGCATAGATGAACATACTTGTTCATTTGTCTTGTGTTAGCCATCATACTTTTTTGGGCATCTAGAGTTATTAAATATTGGCTTCGTGTCCGGTTTGGGTCATTTTTTTGACCCACTTTGTTTCTAGCTAAGTTTTCAACCAATTTTTAAGCTAGTGAGTTGTATATCCAGCTCTACTATATGTCCAAATTTGCTTAATCATACACTGTAGTAGTGTAGTCTGTAGTGTTTCTTTGGCAGCAAATTAAAAGACCGATTATATTAGGAAAAATCGTACATGCGAGACAACAAGATGCCAAATACGACCCTCAACATCATCATAACTGAAACCATGGGAATGAATAAGCGAGTACCGGCCTTCAGAAGACTCTCGGTCATGATTATGTGAATCCCACTCGAGTCATCTCGAACATCTTGAATTTGCTTCGTTTGTTTACTCTCATACTACTGAGTAATATTGAAGTCAACAAGCAATGTGGTCAAAGCATGTGAACGAATCCTGGGGCTAAGATGAAACCAACAGTAAAGGCCCTATGAAGAGGTTGGAGTGGGTTTTGAGGAAATGCCAGTTCTTACTAATTATTGGCATGGATATGCCTATGATTCCGGAAGAAAGAATTGTGGAAATGGCAACGAATTTGAGGATGAGAGCGATTTTATCATCGTCTGATTAGTCAAAGTCGGGGTGAGTCATTGCTACTAGTTTTTGACATGGTATCAGTCCATAGAGAAGTTACTAATAAAATCCAACAAGAGTAGTTCGTTACTAATATTGTAAATCATAACTAAATCGACCCGATTATCGTAAATGGGTCGAAATTGTTAGAACCACATTTACATAGTGAAAACTAAAGCCAAATAAGATTGATTACAAATGGCAGATTTCTGAAACTAATTAAACTCACTATAAAAGAAAGAAAAAACCAGTCATTCATTGTGTGTTTGTCTGTTATTTTATTAGATTAAAAAATTTAGAAATGAATGGATAGTATTCCAGTTGCTTACATTTTGTAAAATGGAATGATGTTTGTGTAATAAAAATGTCGACATAATTCAGATATGACAATGTTTGTTTCTGTGAATTTACGAAGAAAGAGTCGAAAGAGTTTGACAGAAATTGTGTGGACACCAATTGAAATTCTATCAAGTTGAAGAGATAACGATTATGTGGAAGCCATGCCCAACCCATAGTATGGGTTAGAAAGTTTTTCCACAAAGACTTGGTATTGACTATCGTTTACTCTTTGCCATTGACTATCATTACCAGTTATATATCAATCATATGATTAACCTTGAGTACTTACTTTTTAATTTTGACGATCAAGCAAGCATTAACAATGTGTCCTACTTCCTCCAAAAATCTTACTGTTCATATGCACAATTTCACTTATGTGCTTATGATGCTCATTTTTGTGTTAGCAAAAACCAGTGCTAATAATTTCAACAAATCAAGAGAAGCAAAAGCTTTGATTGCAACTAATTGGTGGGGAGATAGAAATGCTTCTTCAGATCATTGTACCTGGCCTGGAATCATTTGCAACAAAGCAGGTAGTGTCATTTCAATAGACAATTACTGTCTAGATCTGAGAAGCCTCGACTTCGCTTCGTTTCCAAACCTTGAGAAGCTTTCTATTCGGTGCTGCGAGTATGAAGGAAAAAACATCCCGGAGCAGATTGGTTTGCTATCAAACTTAATATATCTTTCGTTTTCTAATAACAATCTCACAGGTAAAATACCTGCCTTTTTTACCAATTTCACCCATTTGGAACACCTTGATCTTTCTGATAATTACTATCTCACAGGTAAATTACCTGTCACGTTTGCCAATCTCACCCATTTGAAATACCTTAATCTTAGTCAAAATAACTTTATTGGTCAAATTCCTTCATCGTTTGGTTCCATGGTTAATCTTACCAACCTGGACCTGAGCGCAAATCAACTGAATGGATCAATCCCACCTGCACTTATAACTAATTTGCCTTACCTCGAAACGTTGGACCTGAGTAATAACAATCTTGATGGTCTGATTCCCTCAAGAGCTAATTTACATGTTTCCTTCACAAGGTTAAGAGACCTCAATCTTTCTCATAATAATTTCAATGTTATTATTCCATCTCAGCTAGTGAAGTTGAGAAATTTGGCTACGGTGGATTTTAGTCAAAACCAGTTAATAGGTTCGATCCCATCATATCTTGATTCCATGGCCAATCTCACCAACCTGACCTATCTTTCATTTCGTGGGAATCTAATTACAGGTAAGTTATCAGTTTGGATAACCAATCTCACACAATTAGTCAACCTTGATCTTAGTCGAAACAACTTTACGGATCTCATCCCGCCATCTTTTGGATCCATGGTCAATCTCAAAGTTCTCGACTTGAGCGAAAATCAACTGAACGCATCCATCCCACATGAAATAAGTAACTTGAAGAATTTAGTAACGCTGAACCTGAACGACAACAATCTTGATGGTCCAATTCCATCAAGTTTTGGTCTTTTAAGCCAACTGCAATTTTTAAACCTTGCCATGAATTCTATCAGTGGCCCCATTCCACTGAATATAGCAAATTTGATGAACTTAGGACATTTAGACCTTCATCATAATCGTCTTGTGGGAGCTATTCATCCAGAATTTGGGAAGCTCTCATATCCGTTTTACCTTGATTTATCATCAAATCAGTTGTCAGGTAACGTGTCGTTTGGTAATCCCTGTTTTCTTGTGCATCTAGACCTTTCTTGGAATCTGATGACGGGCAATATCTCAAGTGTATGTGATTGCAGAAACTTAAAATATTTGGACATTAGTGGTAATCATTTGGTGGGAAAAGCACTTAATAATTACGCCTTCCACTTCCCATATTTATTGTTTTCAAATCAGTCTCAGAATCATCTTAATGGAGAAATGGGTTGCCCATCCAATATTCTGACAAGTGAACAATCAGAAACCAATGAACATAAGCGAAGAAAACAGCACGTACCCGATTTGACCATTTTTCTTCCCATTATCATTGGACTTTGCTGCTTAGTGGTTGCGTATTTCTTTTATAGTCGTAAAAAGGCTGCCACAAAGAAAATACAACATGAAATCACAAAACATGGAAACGTGTGCACGATAATGAATTATGATGGAACAATTGCATATGAAGACTTCATCAAAGCTACAGAGGATTTTGACCTCAAATACTGCATTGGAACCGGTGGCTATGGTAGTGTTTATGAAGCAAAACTGCCAAGCGGTCAAACATTTGCTTTGAAAAAACTTCACCGGTATGAAGCTAAGCAACCAGCATTTGACATGAGCTTCAAGAATGAAGTCCAAGTGTTAACCAGCCTAAGACACAAAAGCATTGTGAAACTTTACGGCTTTTGTTTGCATAACAAATGCAACTTCCTTGTATATGAATACATGGAAAAAGGGAGCCTCTTTTGTGCATTGAGTGACGATGAATTGGCTGTTGAAGTGGATTGGATGAAGAGGGTGAACATAATCAAAGATGTAGCCCATGCTTTAGCTTACATGCATCAAGATTGCAATCCGCCTATCGTTCATAGAGACATATCAAGCAACAACATTCTTCTAAACTCGGAAATGGAAGGATTTGTTGCTGACTTTGGAGCAGCCAGATTGCTTGACCACGATTCATCCAACCAAACAGTCATCGCAGGAACTTTGGGATACATTGCTCCAGGTAGTTACTTCTACTCACGCTTACGCTTCTTAAGTATAATTACGTCTAGCTAGTAGCAGCTAAACTTTTCTAACATTCTTTTTTGTATGTGATCATTTAGAACTAGCATATAGCATGATTGTGAACGAAAAATGTGACGTGTATAGCTTTGGAGTGGTGGCACTTGAAACAATTGGAGGGAAACATCCCGGAGAGCTTCTTTCATACTTCAACTCTTCTACCAGTCATGGTACGATGTTGGAAAATATAATGGACCAGCGTCTCTCTTACCCAACAGACAGGCTAATCGAAAAGGAAATTCTCCGTGTCTGTCATGTAGCACTAGCATGTATTCTCACAGATCCAAAGGCTAGGCCGACCATGAGAAACGTTTCACAGGAATTATCACGTTGAGGATATCATGATTCAGATCAGTCTATCTCAAAGATTTATTATATGCAGAAAAACCTCGATACTTCTGCGAATCTCGTTTTCAGCATAAATGTAGGTCCCAACTGTATGTATATGATAAATAAATAAAGTTTCATATTCATATTCAGCCTGCTGTGTTTTTCTGTGGAGCTAGAAGTGTTCTGTATAAATGAGATTATGCAAAAAATGGTGATTGTTCTGTTAATTCTCTTACTTTTAGTTGGAATGATTTTAAGGAATCATGTATTGACTGATGAATGTCATGCAAAAATTCAATGATCATTGTTCTTTTGCTAATTCTCTTAGATGGATTGTGGCCGCACTGAATGATTTCCTTGTGCAATGATCTTGATTGAAAGTGAGTTCCAGCTTTGTGTATAGATGGTAGAATTTATTTCACTTATGTGCTTATGATGCTCATTTTTGTGCTTATGATGCTCATTTTTGAGTATTTACTTTTAAATTTTCACTTATGTGCTTATGATGCTCATTTTTGTGTTAGCAATAACATTAATCTTGAGTATTTACTTTTAAATTTTCACTTATGTGCTTATGATGCTCATTTTTGTGTTAGCAAAAACCAGTGCTAATAATTTCAACAAATCAAGAGAAGCAGAAGCGTTGCTTGCAGCTAAGTGGTCGGGATATAGTAATGCTTCTTCAGATCATTGTACCTGGCCTGGAATCGATTGCAACAAAGCAGGTAGTGTCATTTCAATATACAACTGTTACTATCTAGATCCGAGAAGCCTCGACTTCGCTTCGTTTCCAAACCTTGAGAAGCTTTCTATTGAGTATGATAGAAAAAACATCCCGGAGCAGATTGGTTTGCTATCAAACTTAACATATCTTTCGCTTTCTAATAACTATCTCACAGGTAAAATACCTGTCTCGTTGGCCAATCTCACCCGTTTGGAAAACCTTTATCTTTCTAATAACTATCTCACAGGTAAATTACCTGTCTCGTTTGCCAATCTCACCCGTTTGAAATACCTTGATCTTAGTCAAAATGACTTCATTGGTCAAATTCCTTCATCGTTTGGTTCCATGGTTAATCTTACCAACCTGGACCTGAGCGGAAATCAACTGGATGGATCAATCCCACCTGCACTTATAACTAACTTGCATAAGCTTGAAACGTTGGACCTGAGTAATAACAATCTTGATGGTCCAATTCCCTCAAGAGCTAATTTACATGTTCCCTTCACAAGTTTAAGATACCTCAATCTTTCTCATAATAGTTTCAATGTTTTTATTCCATCTCAGCTAGTGAGGTTGAGAAATTTGGCTACGGTGGATTTTAGTCAAAACCAGTTAATGGGTTCAATCCCATCATATCTTGATTCCATGGCCAATCTCACCAACCTGACCTATCTTTCATTTCGTGGGAATCTAATTACAGGTAAGTTACCAGTTTGGATAACCAATCTCACACAATTAGTCAACCTTGATCTTAGTCGAAACAACTTTACGGATCTCATCCCGCCATCTTTTGGATCCATGGTCAATCTCAAAGTTCTCGACTTGAGCGAAAATCAACTGAACGCATCCATCCCACATGAAATAAGTAACTTGAAGAATCTAGAAACGCTGAACCTGAGCGACAACAATCTTGATGGTCCAATTCCATCAAGTTTTGGTCATTTAAGCCAACTGCGACATTTAAACCTTTCCATGAATTCTATCAGTGGGCCTATTCCCCTAAATTTGATGAACTTCAATTTGTTACATTTAGACCTTCATCATAATCGTCTTGTGGGTGCTATTCATCCAGAACTTGAGAAGCTTTCAAATCTTTATTACCTTGATTTGTCATCAAACCAGTTGTCAGGAAACGTATCACTTGCTAATCCATGTTTAGTTTCGTATCTAAACCTTTCCAAGAATCTGATGATGGGAGCTATCACAAATGTACGTGATTGCAGATACTTAGAATTCTTGGACATTAGTGGTAATCATTTTGTTGGAGAAGCACTTAAACACTGCGACTTCCCATCTTTATTGCTCTTAAATCAGTCTCAGAATAATCTTACTGGCGAAATGGTCTGGTCATACACTAATGTGCGGAGTGCAGAATCAACTTGCAATGAACATAAACGAAGAAAACAGCACGTACCCCGTTTGACCGTTTTTCTTCCCATTATCGTTGGACTTTGCTTCTTAGTGGTTGCGTATTTCTTTTACAGTCGTAAAAAGGCTACCACAAACAAACTACAACCTGAAATCACAAAACATGGAGACGTATGTTCGATATTGAATTATGATGGAATAATTGCGTATGAAGACTTCATCACAGCTACAGAGGATTTTGACCTCAAATACTGCATTGGAACCGGTGGCTATGGTAGTGTTTATGAAGCAAAACTACCTAGCGGTCAAACATTTGCTTTGAAAAAAATTCACCGATATGAAGCTAAGCAACCAGCATTCGACCAGAGCTTCAAGAATGAAGTCCAAGTGTTAACTAACCTGAGGCACAAAAACATTGTGAAACTTTACGGCTTTTGTTTGCATAACAAATGCAACTTCCTTGTATATGAATACATGGAAAAAGGGAGCCTCTTTTGTGCATTGAGTGACGATGAATTGGCTGTTGAAGTGGATTGGATGAAGAGGGTGAACATAATCAAAGATGTAGCCCATGCTTTAGCTTACATGCATCACGATTACATACATGGAAGGATTTGTTGCTGACTTTGGAGCAGCCAGATTGCTTGACCCCGATTCATCCAACCAAACAGTCATCGCAGGAACTTTGGGATACATTGCTCCAGGTAGTTACTTCTACACACTCTTACGCTTCCTAAGTTTAATTACGTCTAGCTAGTAGCAGCTAAACTTTTCTAACATTCTTTTTTGTATGTGATCATTTAGAACTAGCATATAGCATGATTGTGAACGAAAAATGTGACGTGTATAGCTTTGGAGTGGTGGCACTTGAAACAATTGGAGGGAAACATCCCGGAGAGCTTCTTTCATACTTCAACTCTTCTACCAGTCATGGTACGATGTTGGAAAATATATTGGACCAGCGTCTCTCTTACCCAACAGACAGGCTAATCGAAAAGGAAATTCTCCATGTCTGTCATGTAGCACTAGCATGTATTCTCACAGATCCAAAGGCTAGGCCGACCATGAGAAACGTTTCACAGGAATTATCACGTTGAGGATATCATGATTCAGATCAGTCTATCTCAAAGATTTATTATATGGAGAACAACCTCTATACTTCTGCGAATCTCGTTTTCAGCATAAATGTAGGTCCCAACTGTATGTATATGATAAATAAATAAAGTTTCATATTCATATTCAGCCTGCTGTGTTTTTCTGTGGAACTAGAAGTGTTCTGTATAAATGAGATTATGCAAAAAATGGTGATTGTTCTGTTAATTCTCTTAGTTGGAATGATTTTAAGGAATCATGTATTGACTGATGAATGTCATGCAAAAATTCAGTGATCATTGTTCTTTTGCTAATTCTCTTAGATGGATTGTGGCCGCACTGATTGATTTCCTTGTGCAATGATCTTGATTGAAAGTGAGTTCCAGCTTAGATATAGTCATAGTGAATTGATAGCTTTGTGTATAGATGGTAGAATTTGTTGTTTGGTAGTCCATATTTGATGCTTAGGGTATGTCATTTGCTCGTGTTCTGAATTTAATGACTCTCTACTTATGCAAAGTTTTGTGATTAACAAATATTCACCTTTTCAGAAGAAAAAAAATCTCGCACGCAGGATCCTTAGTGGTATCCATACCGATATCACCCTCAAAATCCGTATCATCTAAGGGAATCACCTAGTGCTATGGCCTTAATAACATGTAATGCTAACACATTTCAACCCTATTTTAAATATCGTGATTATGCTGGAAGTTCATCATGTTTGAACTATTATTTTCTTCCCCAATTTAAATTTCAAAAAAAAATAAAAATAAAAAAAAATAAAAAAAAATCCAAAGCTAAATAATTTTGTGATCAATGAGGCTATCATCTTCGTCAAGAATGTGAACATTAATCAAGTCTTTGGTAAAGGCCTTCTACGATCTCCATTGTTGAGAAAATGTACAAACTAGCCGGAGCCAATATTTTGCAAGACTACATTATTTGGACAAAAAAACTCATCAATAAAATATCTTTAGTTTATGTTCCTTTTTTCTCATACTTGGAACCAATAATTGTTTTTAAGATATTTATATAACAATTTATGGTTTGTAATAAAAGCTTAAGTGCAAAGGCATGAAAATTATATGAAACAACTTATTTTGAGTACTTATTTGATGCAACATGAGTACATGACAGTTAGAAATATAGCATTAATATTGGAGAAAGCAACTCATTTTGACTAAAGTTTCTTCTATGCCATTGACTTGGAAAAGTAGAAGGTTTTGGCCTTTTGGGTATGCAGATTATCTGTAGCAAATATATATTCTGATTTTTCACTACTTTGTTGGCCATTAAACAAATAACATCAATAATGTGTACTACTTCCTCCAATAATCTTACTTTTCATATGCACAGTTTCACTTATATGCTTACAATGCTCTTTTTCGTGTTATCAAAAACAACTGCTAATGATTTCAGCAAATCGTTAGAAGGAAAAGCTTTGATTGCAACGAATTGGTGGGGGAGATAGAAATGCTTCTTAAAATCAATGTACTAGTGACGACTTCATATATATTTCAATAAGTAGTATATAGCCGCAAATGCTTTAACACACTTTCATAACTTCAATTCGTATATCATATATATATTTTGGAGCTAGAGTTTGTTGAATACGAAATGAGATGGACTAAGCATGTTTCATATAAACACATTCATGATAACTCCTGAGAAACTTCTCTCATTGTTGGTCGGGCTTTTGGATCTGTGAGAACGCATGACAATGCCACCTGACCAACACGGATGATTTCTTTCTCAATTAGCCTATTGTCGGATAAGAGAGTTGTTGGTCTAATATATTTTCCAACATTGTACCACAATTAGTGGGTTTGGGCCTATAATATCCATACGCTATCAATAAGTATGAGGAGTATTTTGCAAACTAAAAAAAAATAAAAATAAATAATAAACACCACAAAACTAAAAAGCGTGCCAAAAAAACATAGTAGCAAACAATAAGGCTGGACAAAGAACTATTTTGTTTCTTGCTTTCATAATTTTAAGTATTTAATAGAAAACAAAGCTAAGAAGAAAAAAGGGTGACGTGGTAAGAACTTTGGACCTCCATGATACATATCGGAAAATGCGACTAGTTCTCTTTGTATCATGAGTTATACATTTTTAGTGAATATATAACACAATTTTATGCAAATGTTTTATGAAACTATTTGAATTCAAACACCAAACTAATAGCAACAATGCATAACATCCATTAAGTTCAATGTTTAATCATTAGAATACGATTCTTAAATTTAACGAGCTGGGTAGCCCGCGCGTTGCGGCGGAGTGTTTAGATAGTTGTTTTTTGTTGACGATTTGTGTTTTACGTTTTGTGGGTTGTATGATGTAATTATTTGGGTTATTTTGCGCGGGAGCATTGTGTTGATGGTCCGTGCATTGTCGCCGGGAGCATTGTGTCGATGCTCAGAAATATACAGTTAAAACATTTTTAGTTAAAAAGTTTAAAACATAAGTGTTTGCAACATATATGATTAATACAATTATTCGTCAATCCAATTTCGCTTCAAACCTTCTACTCCAATTCAATTACATCGTAATTCAAATACATTCATAATTTAAATATATTCATAACTTACTACTTTTAACTAACATTAACAAATTTTGACAAATGATATGTATTATATTTGCAGTCATGCTATTTTTAACAATATATATTCACAAAACTGCTATTGTAGATGCTCAGAAAACACATGATTCTTCTTTCCCTTGGGACCCGTAAATTAATTTCTTCGTTTTTCGGTGGGATTTTTATTTGTTTTAGGAAAGAAGCCGCAGCTCCTTCTCAACATCTAACGCCTTTTGAGGCTGATTTTCTGCTGTCTCACCTTCTGTTTCGCCTTCCATCGAGGCAAAAAGCATTCAGATTCCATTCTCAGAATAGCAATATTTTTTTCTCCGAATAAAGAGACGTGGCAAGCTTTTCGACGTTTGTTTGCTCTGCCTACATATCATCTTTAGATCGTCTCCATTTCCGGTAGTATGTCTTCCAGTTGATTAAAGGAGCAGACAAAATTCAGTGTACCAAGTGTGATGAATATGTCCCATCTGCACAGAATAATATATATACCAACTTTAGACTTTAGAACATCTGAGATGATACACATTTTGTTAAAGTCACACCTTTTTCGTCCTAAGGAATAAGACAGCGGGGCATGGTTGTCTCTTGGTGCAAGTGACATGACCAAAACCTTTCTCTTCATCATGTAAGCATCACATCCTCTGCAAAATAGTTCAGTCACCTAAAACCAATTGTGTTCTCATAATGTGGTATTCAAGCTTATTTAGCCTATTCATGGCCTTATTGTAGTTTAGCAAAGCCGAAAAGCTTGCTTTTTGGACATTATCAACTTGAATAAGGCCTTATTGGCTTAAGTCAATAAGCTCATGATAGTAAGGGTCTAAAAAGTGAGCTTGTAAGCCAAATAACGCCAAAATCGTGGTAAATAAGCTACTAATGTAAACGTTCCTAAATACGCAGAATCATAGATATATGCTCCTTACAGTTTGTATTTGGAAATGAGAATTAAACCATCTCCAAAAGTTTGATATTTCCCAAGGAATTTGCAGCGACCAAAGTGGATGGCTGCAAATAATAGTGATGGCATTAGAAATGTTATTGTCGGACATAAAATGTTATTATCAGACATTGTTGTTTTAATAACGGAAAATTGAAGTGTTATTGACCCTTCCTATAATTCGGCCAAATATTTTATGCTAGCACCTAACATAATTCAGTTGTGTAACGGCCACTTAATGTTCCATATATCAGATGTTATTGGAATGCTAAGTGTTGCGCATCAATATATTAAGCAATTGTAATTAGCATAAGCAAATAAAAAATTCATGGCACATTGTTCACATACCCGTTGACCTGTTATCCTGTAGTCATTCACTACATGCCAAGCATTCACAGTCATGCAAGTTTGCCACTTCTCATAGGTCCTCGCTGCTCCTTAACTTTGCGATCTTCTTTTTGTCATTAGGAATTAAGAGTACTCACTCATCGACCAAAACGGTGTTTGGCTGTAAGGTTGTCTTCACACTTTCATCCTGCAAAATCAATAAAACTCATAATAAAAATAAAAAACTATTCTTTCTTCTGCAAAAGAAACAACAATTAGTTGATTAATTGCATCAACTAAATAAGCACAACGGATTTTAAAAAATATTCATCACGAAGTATGATTTTGACAGAATTATACTTACATGACGGTAACTGTTAACTTGAGTATCAAATTTCGTTCTCACAACACATTAAACAAAGCCTACACAACAAAGCAGACACACAAAAAAATATTCTTAGATAAAAAATTACTGGGAAAACGAAAGGAACACAACGTCCAAATTCGAAAATCATACTCTTTTTTGTATACATTATTCTAAAAAATACCCTTTTTTGTATACATTATTCTAAAAAAAGACAGCAAATTTCATTATGCTTTGTCTATAGTTAAACAATCGTGCTAATATGAATGTAACTGTTGGGATTTGATGGGAAGCAACGGTAACTATTCCTAACATACCCGAGTGACAGTTAAAAAAGTCTAACGCGATGAGCCAAAAATATATTTGTCAGAGCCTATTCAAGTTTTTTTGAAAGTGGTGTTGCAAGAACAATGCTTCTAATGATGAGACTTTACATCTTCAAGATTTTCAAGCTCCATTATCTGTTCTATCTGTGCAGCAATAGTTTCCTGCGCAAAATTTTTTTTTTGATAAAGATAAAAATTAAGTACAATGAGCAAAGAATTTAGTAGATTCTAAGATATTACCCTTAGTTTCATCTCAAATAAGGAAAATAAGTTCCTGATGGGACAACAACAACAGGCAACACACCATCATAACATAACATTTTCCCATTTCAAATTACAAAAAAATGCTCGACAAAAAAAAAGAGGAAAATGTACCTTTAATATGAAATTTCCCGTTACTGAAAGTTGTTTATTACTCCTGATAAACTGCTAATTAGCTTCAAAATCAACGCAATCACATAACACACCTCACATATCAGAAACTCCAAAGGCCTGCAAACAACGAATCCCAAAGTGGTTATCTGCTTCTTCTTGTAAGCATAAACATAAAGACAACAAATAAGCGAAGCTTTGCATACTGGCACCTAAGGAGAATCACAGGAGTTATTGACATTCTTTTCCAAAAAATGGGAATATTTGGCTCAGATCTGTATGCAGGGTTTAACTCACTAAATTATTTTTATTCCGTAATGGCTGCTAACAAACACGGTTGCATAGTAAGTATTTAAACTATGCCATCCGGTTGTTGCCCCGCCAGCTTACGGCCAAATCATTTCAGATTACAGATATCATCATAGCCAAAAACTGCTGGATAAAAGGGTTTACGAACCTGCCATGGCTGCAAAAACTAACATGATTGTGATGCCACGCCAAGATACAGACCGTTTTAACCGATCATGTTCCAGCAGCACATAACCCATACAATGCTAATGACCTACAAAAAAAGTCATTTATATGTTGTGTGTAATTAAGAAGTGGATTAGCACAAATCTTCTTGTTAGCAATCATTTTATGTCAATATAAAGTGATGGTCATTTGCTAACAATTTAATGTGTCAAGTATAATATTTTGTTTAGATTAGTGGGCTATATGTATTAGCTTTGTTAGTTTAAAACTTGTATATGTGTAATACAAGTATAGTCCATTAGATAGTCCAAGTCAAAGCCCAATCACAAGCCATGTGTTGGCTGTGATTCGTATAAACACACACACACATCTCTTTTACAAAGAGTGCCTTACTTTAGATAAGAAAAGAGTGTGTGTGTGTGAAAGCTTCACCCTAGTCATTGTATTATCCTCACAACTTGAATATAATCATTCGACTAGAAATAACTCCATACGATCCATACATATTCTCTTATTGTTCTTAAGTGTTTGTGAGTGTCATCGTAGCAGCCAAGTTTGTGTGATAAAGAAGAGATTTGTGGTGTTACAAGTGGTATACTAGAGCCAAGCATCAAGGTAGAAGGTTAGTTTGTGCTCGGTTTGTGTTAAAAAAAAACCTACTGCTGCATTTTTTTTGCTTCTAAAAAACGTGACTTTGTGGTGTTTTTTCTTGGAATCGAATAGCAAGAATCATTGGCAAGGTTGTGCTTGTGAAAATATTCATGATTTGGCTTTTGGTTAAGTGAGTGTTTCTCATTTGCTTGTTGAAAATACTGGGAAAAAACTGCACATTTTTTGGTGTTCTTGGTATTTAGATCGAATGAATTCAAGAAATAAGTCACTTTGCATGTTTTTATAATATGTTTGATTTGATTGGTCTAGTGGTTGAGAAAGTGTCAGGAATATTGAAAGTTGGTGTAAAAGTGGTAAGCTACTTCCCTTAAAATAAGGCTATCACTTGGACAAGTGGGACTAAATATCATTATCTGGATTCAACAAGTTATCGCAAGTTCAACAAGTTGTCGCAGTTCAACAAATTGTCGCAGTTCACAATTTGTCGCAGTTCACAATTTGTCGCAGTTCATAATTGTCGCAGTTCAATTATCGCAGTTCAATTATCGCAGTTCAACTATCGCAGTTCAACTATCGCAGTTCAATTGTCGCAGTTCAATTATCGCAGTTCAATTGTCGCAGTTCAGATTTTCAGCAGTTTTCAGACTTGTCAATTTCAGTCCCTGTACTTTCTAGCAGCCCTATAGAACTTCCAGAATTGGCAGTTTTAGCCCTTGTACTTGTGTGATTTGTGTTCAAAGTTAGATAACTTTTAAGGATTTGATTCGAACGTAATTTCGTCAACTCGAAAGTGAACTCGGTATTTTTACTCTTGTATAAGAGTGAAAAATACTTCGACAAAAGGATATCTACCCTCTTGTATAAGAGAGTTAGATTTTATATAAGTTACCGATTTATATAAATTGGATATATTTCTATCTAAGTTGACATTTGGCCATAATTTATATAAATTGTGATCTAAATAGAAACTTCTATAGAAATTGTCAGTTTATCTAAGTTGTAATTTACATAATTTTGTCGAAATTGTACACTTCTGACTTTGTCTTAATTATACTCTAATCAAATTTGTGTAACGTTATTTGAATTTGTTTCATTCATCTAAACCGACAACATCAACGATCTTCAACAACAAATCAAGGCTTCACAACAACATCTTCTATTTTGTTGAAACGATCCTCAATCCACTTTATCATACCATATCTTAAAGATGACTACACAACAAGACATTCATGCCGCAGGTTCAGAAAACCGTCCTCTAATGTTAGAAAAGGGTGGTTATCTTCCATGGACGAGTCGTATGAAAAGATACATGAAAACCAAACCTCTAGGACAAGGTAAACTCCTGATCAAATCCATAGAGGAAGGTCCATTCGTGCCTCGTCAGATTCAAGTCACAGCTGGGAATCCTGATGCAAGACCTCCAATTAAAGCAACCTTCCGGACTCAAACGGAAGAGGAATACACATTGGCAGATCAGAAGCAAATTGAAGCAGATGACATGGCAAGGCATTTAATCCAACTTGGTTTACCACAAGAAATTTTCTGTGCTGTAGACAGTTGTGAAACTGCTTATGCAATGTGGGAACGAGTAAAAAGACTCTGCTATGGTACAGACATTGGTAAACAAGACGTGGAAAACAAGCTTCTGACTGAATGGGAGAAGTTCACATCCACTCCAGCTGAGCAGATTGAATCTTACTACACACGGTTTTGTACTCTAATGAATGAGTTGATCAGACACAATTTGGATCATAAACAAATTGTTCAGAACATCAAGTTCATCAACAACCTTCCAGAAGAATGGGGACGATACGTTACTATTGTCAACCAAACTCAAAACCTTCACGAGGTGAACTATGATCAGCTCTATGACTTCCTAAAACAAAACCAAAAGGAGGCAAATGAAGTCAGAACAGAGAAACAAGCTAAACAACAAGATCCTCTTGCACTCATAGTCCAAACACCTACACCTGCAACAGTCAGTGCACAACCATCATCATCTTCATCCCAACAATTCATGCAACAACAATTCAATCCTCAAACACCATTCTACCCACAACAACAACATGTAATCCCACAACAACCATACCCGCAACACCCAGATCAACATGATCAGGATGAGTCAACTGATGCTTTGACTCAAGCTTTTGCCTACCTATCAAAAGCATTCCAAGGACACTACTCCACACCCACCAACAATAATCAACGAATCTCATCGAACACTCGCAACAAGCAGATTGCACAGCCGAGTTTCAACATGGGACAACAAGGACAGATGGTTGAGGGATATGGGAATCAGCAGGGATATGCTCCGAGATATCAGATGGGTAATCAGAATGTAGGGCAGTATGTTGGTAATCAGATGGGTCAGTTTGCAGGGAATCAGATGGGTAATGATGTTGGTAATCAAAGGGTACAGAATGCTGGGAATCAGTTTGGGAATGTTGCTCAGGGAGCTGGGAATAGGAATCAGGGTAATATGATGAAGTGCTTCAACTGTCAGGGTATTGGACACATGGCTAGGAACTGTCCAGACAAGCCGAATAAGAGGGATCCAGCTTACTTGCAGAAAGCATTAATGTTGGCAAACAAGGAAATGGCTGGGCTTCAGTTAAGTGCAGAAGAGAATGACTTCATGGCTATTATGGATCATTCAGAAGATCAAGAGGATATCGATGCAAACTGCATTTTTATGGCTAATCTTCAAGAGGCAAAGTACGACACGGATTCAAAAGCACCTCCTGCTTTTGACACTAAGGCGGTTTCTGAGGTACAACCATATGCTACATGTCACAATAATGAAATGTTTGATATGTTACCTCAAAAAGAACAGTATCCTGAGACTCCTAATCTCATTTATGATACATACATGGACGAACCAAGTTGTAGTAATACTAATTTGGTAACTCCAGATATGGATCCTAATGAAGAATTCGAGTCACAGCATACTGATAATGATGAGGAAACACGTGCTATGTTTGAATCATTATTGCATAATTGTAGTATTAAAATTGAGAAAGTTAAAACGGTCAATCGCGAGGTTAAGGCCGCAAATGAAAAATTGACCGCTGAGCTTGAGAGTTATAAGGTGAATGCAAGAGCTTATGATTTTCATAACGAAAAACAGTCAGAACTTGAGGTTAGCTTAAGAGATTCTGAGTTAAGAGAGAATCATTTGCAAATAAAATTTGACACTCTCGATGTTAATTTGAATTTGCAAATCAAATCTCTTAACAAAGAAATTTCTGAACTAACCAACCAGCTTTCAAAACAAAAATCAACTTATTCCAATCTTGAAAAAGAAAAGAAGGAGTTGAATGAAAGGTTTTCAAAACGTGAAAAAGATCTTCAAAAAGAGATCACTGACAAAAAGGAAACCATTGCAAAGTTGGAAGATTTACTTGTAAAAACGGGTCATTCTGCACAAACAATTAACTTGTTAATAAACGATCCAAACCCTATTTTACATACATTAAAGAAAACGGCTATCGGTTATGAAAACCCTTATTATCTCAAGAAAGCTCAGAAGAATCAGAATGTGTTATATAATGGTAGTGTGCTAAATGATAATCATGATCCGATTGAGATTTATGATTCGGATGACACGATTGAGCGTACTGAAAAGAGACGTGTCAAAATGAGACAAATGAACCCAGAAATTAAACCAATTGATTATAACAAGCTTAACACAGAATCTGGGGTTCATCCTGTTCAAAAGAAGTCACATATGTTTTTTCAAAAACCAGTGGTTTTCACAAAACAAAAAACTGTCTCAAAACATCTGTCTAACATCGAACAAATGGCATCTATAAACACTTGTGAAACAAGTGCGGCTAGACTATATTTGGTTGATCTTAAACAGAGAATTGAAACACTTCAAAGTATTGTGGCATCCAAAACAAACAGTAACAACAAAGATTGGTTTTCAAGATTTCAGACTGAACTAAAAGGAATGTTTGAACAAGACATTAATCCACACATTGATGCAATCTATGCGGTTGTTCAAAATGTGGAATACAATCTTTTGAAAGAGTCAGCAGAATTTGTTAAGGACCACAAATCCTTAGTGAAAGAAGCAAATGAATACTTGGAACACATAAAAGTTTTGGAACATCAAAATGACTCTCTCTCTTTCGAAGCTCTATCGACCGATATCATGTCTATTATTTTCCAAACATATTCTGTGGAGGATGATGAAACACTTCGAGCTGAGACTTCTCAAATTGTTGAAAAATATGAAAAGGCACTTTTGAAGCTTGAAAAACAAAATTGCACATATTTTAAACAACTTGATACGAAAAAGGAAGAATGCAAGTATGACAAATTGTCGTATGAGCGTTCTTACAAACAGTTGAAAGAACAAATTGATCTTTTAAAGTCTCAGCTTGACAGTCAAAAAGGGAAGGGTGAGGAAACTACGGGTATTGCACCATTAACCCCCTTGCCTAATGAGAAACAAAAAGGGAAAGCTGTTGTCAAGAACACTAATGTGATAGCACCTGGCCTTTATAGGATTAGTCCCACTACTGCGTCTGCCTCTACATCTAAAACATATAGGGCGATAGACAAAAGTATTAAAGATAATCCAAACGAGATTAGGACTGCTAAAACAACATCTCAGGACAACAACATAAATTCTAATGAGTGTGCCTTACCTTCTACAGGATTAGAACGCAACTCTAGGAGCAGAAGACAGACTAGGAGCAATATCAAGAAACCTAGTGTCCCACCTGTTTCTGAGAATGCAAGCAAGAAAGTAGAAGAACACCCTAGGAATTTACCGCTTCCCAAGAAGAAACATGTATCATCTAGTTGTAATGATAAGAATCTTGTTTCTAATGCATGTAATGATTCTAATTGTTTAATGCAAAAGAAATCTTTGTCTGTAAATGCTTGTGATGATAATGTTTCTAACAATGTGAAAAAGAATGATATGCCAGAACAGAAAAAGGGTCCTTTTGTAACTAAGGCTAAGTCTAGATACATTCGAAGACTTATTGCAAAAGCTAGGAAAACAACGAGCAGCCTATTACCTAAGGATCACATTAAGTTTTGTGAATGGAAACCAACAGGTAGAATGTTTGCACCTAAGAATGGCACAGTAGAAATAGTTCCCAATGCATCAACGGAAACCATCTCTAAGTGTACTCCACCTGTTACATCTAACCCCTTGGAACCAAATGTTAAACGGTTTCCATATACAAAATCCTCTGTTCTTTGCAGGTCATTGAAATTTGTCTTTGGATCGTCGACTCGGGTTGCTCCAAGCACATGACCGGGAATCTGAAGCTGCTGATCAATTTTTTGTGGCAGTTCATGGGGACTGTACGGTTTGGGAATGATCATGTTGCAGCTATTCTGGGTTATGGAGATCTTCGGTTTGGAAATTATCTGATCACTCGGGTTTACTATGTCGAAGGGTTGGGACACAATCTGTTCTCTGTCGGACAGTTTTGTGATGCTGATTTAGAGGTTGCATTTCAGAGAAACACTTGCTTTGTCAGGAATTTGGTTGGGGATGATCTCTTAATTGGGGATCGTGGCACCAATCTTTATGCAATTGACATAAACCAAATGACCTCTTCATCACCTATTTGTCTCATGACCAGGGCAGGTGAAACAAAATCCTGGTTGTGGCATAGACGTTTGTCCCATCTGAACTTTGACACGATCAACAAGCTTGCCAAAGACGACATCGTCTCCGGTCTTCCTAAATTCAAATACACCAAAGAACACCTATGTCCATCATGTGAGCAGGGAAAGAGCAAAAGAGCAACATATAAACCTAAACTCGTACCTAGTTCGGTTGATAGGTTGCATCTGTTGCACATGGACTTATGTGGCCCGATGAGAGTTCAAAGCATAAATGGGAAGAAGTATATTCTTGTAATTGTTGACGACTATTCAAGATATACATGGGTGAAGTTTTTGAGATCAAAAGATGAAGCACCAAGCACCATCATCACCTTTCTGAAGCGGATTCAAGTTCTACTTCAAGCTCCAGTTAGGATAGTAAGAACGGATAATGGCACGGAATTTGTCAATCAGGAGTTAAGAACATTCTATGAAGAAACTGGTATTACTCACCAGACATCAGCTGTTCGAACTCCACAGCAGAATGGGGTAGTTGAAAGAAGGAATCGAACCCTTGTAGAAGCTGCTCGCACTATGCTAATTTATTCCAGTGCTCCGTTATTTTTATGGGCTGATGCTGTTTCTACTGCTTGTTTTACTCAAAACCGATCCCTAATCCATCCAAGATTCAATAAAACCCCATACGAACTTGTCAACAACCGTAAACCGGATATTTCTTATCTTCATGTATTTGGTGCTTTATGCTATCCAACAAATGACAGGGAAGATCTGGGAAAGTTGAAGGCTAAGGGTGATATTGGAATCTTTATTGGGTATTCTGAAAACTCGAGGGCATTCAGGGTGTATAACAGGAGAACGAAAAAGATCATGGAGTCGATGAATGTGAAGTTTGACGAAATTTCACAAATGGCTTCTGAGAGACTCGCTCTAGAACCTGCGCTTAACCCGATGACTTCCGGACATATCAGTTCGGGACTCGCACCTCAAGGAGCTCAATCAATTCATGTCGAACAACCCACAACTCAAGAATTGGATAATTTCTTCGAGTTCATGTACGATGAATACTATGGTGGCGCTTCGAAAAATGCATCTAACCAACATTCCGCTGCACCCACTCAACAACCACCACCACCACCAAATCCAGATGCATCCACAACATTCGAAGCTGGCGCACCACCTCCCTCACCATCAACATCATCTACATTTACTCCTGCAACTCCATTCATTGAAATTGTTCTTCCAAGAATTGATGAGCAAGAACAAAATAATGCTGTGTTAGACGATGAAGTCTTTGAAAATCCGTTTGGAACGGAATCTGGTGAATCATCTTCCAGATTACATGAACCGACTAACACGCAGTTATTCAGTCCAAGGTATCCTTCAACACTTCAGTGGACAAAAGACCATCCGATTGAACAGGTTATTGGTGAACCCTCAAGACCAATTTAGACGAGAAAACAGCTTCACACCGATTGTGACATGTGCATCTATGTCTGCTCAGTCAGTCTCATAGAACCTAAGAACATTCGGGAAGCAATGGCAGATAATGCCTGGATTGAAGCGATGCAGGAAGAACTTCTTCAATTTCAAATACATGACACCTGGGATTTAGTTCCAAGACCAATTGACAAACTAGTCATTGATCTTAAGTGGTTATGGAAAAACAAAAAGGATGAAGAAATGACTGTGATTCGCAACAAGGCTCGTCTGGTGGCAAAGGGATTCAGACAAGAAGAAGGAATAGATTTTGAAGAGTCATTCGCACCGGTTGCAAGGCTTGAAGCTGTCAGGATTTTCTTAGCTTATGCCGCTCACAAGAACATCACGGTTTATCAGATGGACATCAAGACAGCGTTCTTGAATGGAACTCTGAAAGAAGAAGTGTATGTGAGTCAACCAGACGGTTTCGTTGACAAAGATCATCCGGAATACATCTACAGGCTAAAGAAGGCAATCTATGGTTTGAAACAAGCCCCACGGGCGTGGTATGACGAGTTATCATCTTTCTTATTGTCAAATAATTTCACCAAAGGAACGATTGATCCAACCTTGTTTACAAGAAAATACAAAAATGATATTTTGATTGTTCAGATTTACGTGGACGACATAATATTTGGGTCCACTAATCCGACACATTCAAAACATTTTACAAATCTCATGAAAAGCAAATTTGAAATGTCCATGATGGGTGAATTAAAATTCTTTTTAGGCTTACAAATTCATCAATCCCCACGTGGTATTTTTCTTAATCAGGCTAAATACACAATTGAGATTTTGAAAAAACATGGTATGGAAAATTGTGACTCTGTTGGTACTCCAATGGTCACTTCACCAAAAATTGGCGCTGACCTATATGGGAAACCCATGGATCCGAAGAAATATCGGAGCATGATTGGTTCTCTCATGTACCTAACTGCAAGCCGACCAGATATTCATTTTGCTGTTTGCTTACTTGCACGGTTTCAGGCAAGGCCTACCGAACTTCACCTCCAAGAGGTTAAACGGATCTTTCGATACCTTCGAAGAACCATTAACATGGGTCTTTGGTATCCGAAGGATTCGGAGTTTACACTTATTGCCTTTTCAGATGCCGATCATGCTGGATGCCAAGTAACAGCAAAAAGTACATCAGGCGGAGCACAATTTCTGGGAGAAAAGCTAGTAGGCTGGTCGTCAAGAAAACAAGATTGCACTGCTTTATCAACAGCAGAGGCCGAGTATGTGTCTCTATCTGCGTGTTGTGCTCAAGTTCTTTGGATGAGAACACAACTCACAGATTATGGTTTCTCTTTCAACCGCATACCTTTGTATTGCGATTCAAAAAGTGCCATAGCCATCTCGTGCAACCCAGTGCAACACTCGAAGACCAAGCATATTAGAGTCCGCTACCACTTCATAAAAGAGCACGTTGAAGAGGATACTGTTGAATTGTTTTTCGTTAAGACTGAATACCAATTCGCTGATCTATTTACTAAAGCCCTCCCAAAAGAGCGGTTTGAAAACTTAGTTCGTCGAATTGGCATGCGAAGCCTAACTCCCGAAGAGTTAGAAAGTCTTCTCGAATCTTATTGATTTACTTCATAAAGCTTCGCATGTAAATATATATGTGTAAATATGTTTGTAAATAGTTATGTACATATTTTTGGTAAATATATATATATACTTTTTCAAAAACAAAAATATAAAAATAGAAAACTTCAAAAAGACATAAAAAATATAAAACAACAAAAACCAAAAATATTCTTCTCACGACATGTCTCTTGTCTAATCAATATTCTGTACGTATCTAGATATGTCATTCAACAATGATACGGACATGTACAGATGCTTGAGCGAGAGTTATTTTTTATGTTTTTCTAAAACATGTCGTTTCTCAACTTTTTCTTCATTACGGCTTTCGTGCATTTCAGTACGAAACCCGCGCTACATTGAATGACTTCTGATTATTTCCGATCAGAACTCGCAATGTTAATGGCGAAAAGCTAAAACCAGTGAGCACTTAATCAAAATTGTTTCAAAAAGATGTTTCAAAGTCTTTTTATAAATTTTGTGCTCACAACAACTTCCTCGATGACCCCTAAATGCTTTTTAAACTCAAAGGTTTAAACCATTTGCTCTGATTAAGGGGGAGTTGACAAAGAAAAATGTTCCACGTTTCATGCTCAAATCCATCTTGTTCTCCAAAACGTCTTGCTTTTCATCAGTTGATATCAAAAATATCAATGCATGCTATTTTTGAGGGGGAGAAGATGAGATTAAAATGTGATCAAAAAGTTTTTGTGGTTTGAATCTAAAGACTCAGGGATAACCCTCGAATTGACGAAACTAAATGTCTGTTCTCGAAAAGACATGTCCTGGACGGGTAATAATTTCAAGCTGGTTTACCAGTGATGCAAGCGTGTCTCGCAAAGGACTTGTCTGAGTAGAATGTACCAATTCGAGAGATGATCTTTGAATATGACCAGGACGGGTAATAACTTCAAACTAGTCTAACTAGTGATGTAAGCGTGTCCCGCGAAGGTTATGTTCATTGAAAGTCGATCAATTCAAATGTGCGAAATCTACCCAACATGTGCAATTTATTACAAAAATGCATGAGCACATGTGAAGGGGGAGTGTTTCAAAAATGTAAAACTCTCGATGTGTTAACAAAATGTGTTTTTCTCATAAACACGTTGAGAGATTTTCACAAGGTTTAATGGCATGTGACAAATAATCTAGGATAATCATGGAGTAATAAGGTGATTATGGTTAGGTTATGTCCAATGATCCGCCAGTACCAGAGGGATCTACCCAAGGACAATTCCAATAGCTTAGCATTAGAAGTCCTTAGGAAAGATTGAAAAATGAGTATAATGAGAAAGGAGAAAGAAGGGGTTGAAGAATGAAAAAGAAAAGTTTTTGTAAGGGTGAAAAGAAATAGCCCTCCATGAAAACTTAGGACAGAAACCGGGTCAATACATCTGTTATCGGTACTCACTTAGGAGATACTGATATTGAAGATAAGACGTCATGGACCCAGTGACGCATTTGCACCACCCCTCCTATCCACTCAGATATCTCTCAAAAGATATTTGTTTCATTTCTCACGGAGAACACTACATAATCTATCGACCTCTCACTCCGAGATGTGTTGATATTGAAAAGGTGGCACTCTGCTCCATGCCTCCGACGACTAAAAACAAAACGCACATAATTGAGTCTAGAGACATGAGATTCATCAAAAGATCTCTTAGGAACACTTCCTATGAAATACACTTGTGTTCACCTCAAAGGATACAAGTTGTATGAGTCTTATTGAGATCAAAGGATCTTGCCTCACGACATGATGGTCGAAGGACGAATTATTGCTAACTGTTTTATGCAGGTACCGACGAAAGTCTATCAACCATCATCATCTGCTATGACGACGCATCTGGACAGAAGAAGCAGATCAAGGCAAGTCAGACCAAAAGACGATTCCTTGAAGATCGCAGCGCATGAAGGAACATTGAATGAAGGATATTATACAGTGACACACGAAGTTCAAGATGTCAAATGCTAAAGACCAAACATGGGAGCATCATTGAAATGACCATCCCTTAGGGGGAGATTGTTAGAAATCATTTTATGTCAATATAAAGTGATGGTCATTTGCTAACAATTTAATGTGTCAAGTATAATATTTTGTTTAGATTAGTGGGCTATATGTATTAGCTTTGTTAGTTTAAAACTTGTATATGTGTAATACAAGTATAGTCCATTAGATAGTCCAAGTCAAAGCCCAATCACAAGCCATGTGTTGGCTGTGATTCGTATAAACACACACACACACATCTCTTTTACAAAGAGTGCCTCACTTTAGATAAGAAAAGAGTGTGTGTGTGTGTGTGAAAGCTTCACCCTAGTCATTGTATTATCTTCACAACTTGAATATAATCATTCGACTAGAAATAACTCCATACGATCCATACATATTCTCTTATTGTTCGTAAGTGTTTGTGAGTGTCATCGTAGCAGCCAAGTTTGTGTGATAAAGAAGAGATTTGTGGTGTTACACTTCTACTGTACACGCTAAATATCTATTTGTCTATACATACAAAAACGAAGTGCATCCAGAAAGATACATACATTTTCCAGAAAGATACACTATCCAGAAATTTCATTTTCATCAATTTCTATTTATGCAGTTTTGAGAGCAAAAGAAATGGTAGCAACCACAAATGATGCATATCGCCTGTCCATATTAGCAAATGAAGAGTATCTGGTTTTTTTTTATTTGTGGATCTCAAAAATTGGTACTTTGTATATGTGTTGGTAAGTTTGTTTATGCATGTTTGTACCTGCAACGCCATGAAAAAACCTGATCAACAATATGGTTCGATTCAAAAAGATAGATGGGAAACAAAAGAGGATGGTGCGAAGAAGTAATTTGCACCAAACCACTTGTCACATCATTCTCTTTTGTTTCACATCTATCTTTTAGAATCGTATCTTATTGGTGATTAAGTTTTTTTTTTGGGAATAGCAGGTACAAACATGCAAAAAAAAAAAAATTAGCACCATATATAGAGAGTACCAAATATAAATATCGACAAATAAAAAATACCAAATATCCTTCAATTGCTAATATGAACAGGGGATGTACAATATTCGTAGTTGCTTTTATAGTTGAAGAGCAGGAACTAACCAAAAAAAGCGAGTGATTCACAATTTTTCTGGGCTATTAAATGCTATTTTATAGCACATAGATTGTATGCTTTCTTAATTCTATGTCTCATAAAATAGCATATAATAGCTCAGTAAAACCGTGAATTTTAAACAGCCTTTTTTGACAGAAAAAATAGTAGCAATAGGATTGAGCCCTGAAGATCATGCACCATATCAGGTGCACGATCATGCACCATATCAGCTGCACTAAGTGACTGTTTGTTATCCAAGTTTGTCTTCCTCACCTGAAATCATTAAAAAGAAATGACAAAATGGTTATAAAAAGGTTGAGATAGGAAGTAACAGCTAAGGGGTTTAGTTAAAAATTAAGTTAATACACACCTCTTGACAAAATGGTTATAAAAAGGTTGGGATAACAATATAGCTATTAAGCACTTAAAATAAGCTTAACCAAACACCCCTTAATAATCCTTTGGCCATCACTTTCAAGGTGCTTAATAGATTTGCTAAGTAACAATAGGACATTATCGCTTGACAGCCATAGATGAAAGAACAAATTATCATATTTGTAAACTTTTGAATGAAAAAAAACAGAGAACAAATGTGAGGTTAACCTTACCAAATATATGCTACACGCAAGCTATCGAAGTTACCTTTTTTGTGACACTGTTTTCTTTTAATTTATAGATTGAAGAACATATTTAGATTGGCATTAGGAAATAACAACTAACAATTTCTAAAAAAAAATCAATGAAAGATATTACCTGTATTCAAAAGTCTCATCGAAATAGTATGCATAGTAACGTTTACACATAAATTATTTTTATATATTGGAGCTATACTCTTCTATGTAATCAATATTTAAATCGCACATTCACATCAATCAGTGCTCATCAATTGCACCTCATACAAATTTAACACAAACCATACAGTAGCATCAAAACTTTTTCTAACGGATATTCATCAAACACCTAGCACATCTAAAAGTTAATAACACCTACCATATCTAAAGCCAATACACTCTCTAACGGACATTTCATCAAACACCTTTCGTGCACAACCTAAATCGCCATACTAACTCGAGTTTGAAACCATAACTAACACCAACTGACAGAAATTTGACTTCAAAATAGTAAATCAAGATAAATCAAAATATCCAGAAAAATCAAAAACTTAAAAATATTAAAAAGGATGAAAAAACATTACCCGTCAAAGAGGCGTTCTTATTTGTACTTCATCGTTTCCTTGTAATCCATGAACCCTTCAAAATAGGTCGGCCCTGCAAAAAAAAAAAAAAAAAAAAAAGGATAAAAAATACAGACCTTTTTGTAAAAAAAAAATTATCTGAAACTCGATTTGTTACAACTAAACACAAATCCATGAATAAAATTGCAAAATTATTAAAAAAAAAAAATACCTGGTATTTGAGGGTTCGATCACAACCTGATGACATTTTTGCATAACCCTCGAAGGAGGAGTAGTGCGAATATGAATTTGCATAACAAAGCACAACCTGATGACATTTTTTTGGATTTCGATTTGTGATTTGTGATCAGGTTGTGATTTTGATTGGGTATGTTCGGTGTTTTAGAGAGGCAGAGAGATAAAGAGAGTGGTGAGATGGTTCTAGAGAGAATGAGAGAGATACAGAGATGTACTAATACACTTGCTAATTACATGTAACAGTTGATGAACAGTGAAAAACAGTACAAATGAACAGTACTAATCCATGTGAAACATAAGAATCAGCCTCACACTCTTGCACTAATGACACTCCTAATTACCTTTGCAGATTTTTTTTGGCAAACAGCATTTCCCATCTTTAAATATATTGTATAATATAATTACGTCTAGCTAGTAGCAGCTAAACTTTGCTAACATTCTTTTTTGTACGGGGATAGCTTAGCTACAATATTTGTAGCCAATTGGCTACAATTCTTCACAAAATATACACGTACAATAAATTAGGGACCCACATTTATAATACAAAATTGTAATCAATTAGCTACAATAAATTATAGCTAATATATTCATTTTTTGTATATGATATTTTAGAACGTGCATATAGCATGATTGTGAACGAAAAATGTGACGAGAAAAATATTGGACCTAAATATAGTATTATATGATATGTACGTAACATGACGTTATACGAGATGCTTTAGTCGAACGTTGACCAGGCCGGATTCAAAGACGTCGCAAGATCAGAAGAATTAGTCATTGTGATTTCTTCTATCTTTCCTAATAAAACGGTCAACTTAGTTATTTGTTTAGTAATGGTAGTCATGTCCATGCATGTATGAGATCATTTGTTTATGTGTTTTCTTGAAAGTAGCTAAGAAATAGGCAGTGGTTGAATATGTCAGCCGCTTCTTCCTTTCTTGTATAAATATTGTAACCTTTGCTATGGAATACAAGAAAATTGAACAAAAAGTTTAGTTTCTCTCTAGTGTACTGTTATTGGAGTCTTGCTCGCTAAAAGGGCTTTTTATCAATCACTCTCCAATCTAGTTTGTTGAGAGATGGTCTCTATCATTATGACATCTCTTTAACTGCACTTTTTATATTGAACAAACAACTAAATCAAAAACACACTTAATTGGGAACGACCAAACGGAAATATGATGAAAGGTGCTTCACTATGCATATTACAAGAAAAAGTGTGTTTAGTGACGAGAATTTAGTGACCACTTTTATTTTGGTCACTATTTAGGCCATTTAGTGACCACATAATCCTTCGTCACTGAGTTTTGGTCATTCCTAAATCAATAGTGACGAGCTAGATGGTTACTAATTATTCACCGAACTACATGTCGAGTATATTTAATTCATAATATAGATGAGATTATTAGCCACTTATTTAGCATATTAATAATAATAACCGACTAAAATCAGTTGTGTAAAAGTGAATTTAGATACATTTTGAAACATTTTATTATGGCAAGATAAGTATAAACAGATGTAAAAATACAACAAAAGAATCGGTGTAACACTATGCTTTAAATAAGATATTGTCAAATACTTAAAAGTTCATATTGATGAGCCTAATAACTTTTTTAGATCCAAATACCTATTCCAAACAATCTTTGGGTCGACCCTATTCTTAAAATTGAAAGCCCATCTCCATACTTAACCATCATCACTTAAAATAATATTAAATATTCACCCCCTACTGTTCCATTATTCTCACAAGAAGAAGAAGAGCCGGATCTCCATCACAAATTCATCACAAGAAGAAGAGCTGAGTATAGGTTTTGATTCGCTTGGTTGATTCTTGCGTCACAGATTCATCAAAATTCTGATTCGCTCACTTATCAGGTTTCATCACAAAAGCACTTTTCACCATTATTAATTTGTGTTGCTGTTGCTGTTGAGATGTTAGGTTAGGTTTTGATTTGTTGCTGTTGAGATGTTAGGTTAGTAATAAGAGCTGAGTATAGGTTTTGATTTGTTGCTGTCTGATCTATGAGTGTAAGTAATAAGAGCTGAGTCATAGTTAGGATAGACAGTTGATTTACGAGTGTAAGTAGCGTAGTTGTAATTGCTGCACCAAAGGTGTTTGATGAAATGTCTAACATAATGAATAGCCTTAGGTTTTGAAACAATTCTCAATGTTAAGCTGCACCAAAGGTGTTTGATGAAATGTCTAACATAATTAATGTGCATATTTTGGAGCATTGTTTTTAACTAGGTGGGGCTTGAAATTAAAGGGAAAATGATGGTCCAAGAGTAAAAAATAATTGTTAGTTTAGGCTTTAAAGTTTGATATGCAGTGGTATTTGTAATTGTTGGGAGTCATTTAGTCAGCAAGGGAATTGGGATGTATTCACGACATTGTAGGCGTTACCCTAAGGGTGGTGTTTGGATTTATTAATGCTATATTCATGTTGGTGTTAGGAGGGTGTTTATTGTAGGATAAGTAGAGTACTCAGGTTTTACTGATGTCGATCACTTGCAGAGTTATGTACTTATATCTTTTCAGACTGTGTGTTGTCAACTATGTGTGTCTAGTTTGAGTACCTTATTGAAACAAGTCACCATCTTATTGTTGTATATATTTGTTTGTAAATGGATTCTGTTAATCTGTTGTTTAATATGATACAATCACTTCATTTGACAATATTCCGTTGGAGCATTTAAAGGCTATGCACTCTCATTTTGACCGTAATATGTATCAGTTATAGACCTTTTGGTAAACTAGGAATGACAATTGTTTTTATGCAGTCAGTTTGCGGTATCTATTCAAAATGAAAACGCCAACCATAGTCTCTAAGTTATCTATAGATATACATTGTTTAATGCCATTTCTGTAGTTTTAAGTTGTTGTTTGAGATGAGCCACATACCGGTAGACTTGCAATGTCACTTCTTTATGATCACAAATGTACAAATGCATGACTTGATCTTATACAACTATATAGTTTGATCAATACATTTTCTTTTTTATAGTCTTGCAAATGTTAGGTATGCACTAGGTTGTATATGAATGCAAGTGATATTAATAAATGAGTAATAAAGGCTTTCAACTCTCATACATGATACATGTGTTCATGCAATCATGCTGTCACTACCAATGTATTTTGTAAACAAAAGGTTTTAGAAACTGATATTTTATGTCACATTCTGTATTTACTTTCTATTGACTTTAAGTTTTGAAGTTAGTATCTCATTTGTCTCTTTATTTCATTCTTTGCATCTGCACAAATCTTATGATATATTAAGATCTTTACTTTTTTTAATAAGTGACATGAGGCTTGATTTGTTTAGAGGTCTGATCTATGTTTTTATTGTTACACATGTACTTGTGAATTAGTAGGCATTTTCTAATACAAATATACAATATATGGTTAGCGAAAAATAAAATGCGGCATATGAAGCTCGTGTGCATTTATGTTTGTTTGGTTATGTGCGCACCTTCCACGTTATGTAATACCCAAATGAGGGATGTTTTGCAAAAGAACAAACTAGAGTAAATGACTAAAATCGACCAAGCCATCGCTCTATGATTCTAAGAGTATCTTTGGCAAAAGTAACTAGTGCTGGAACTTGAGATGGTGCTGGAGATGGAGATTATAAAAAGAAATTATTTTTATAAGCTACATGAAGTAACATTTAGTTTTAAGAGTTTATGGAAGATTATTATTATTTTTTATATAATAAAGATTATTTTTAAGTAGCTTATTTTTTTGAAAAATTAAGCGTAATCTCTCAACAATCTTATATGCCAAACATACCCAGAATATCTTTTATTTCCTTTTTCATATATACAACCCATAATATTCTAAAGGTATAATACCTTTAAAAATCATATTTGTCCAAAAATACTCTTCAGAGTAGCAAAAAAAAAAAAAAAAAAAAAAAACGCTTGTAAGTATTAGTGTTGACATCTTGTGTTTATGTGAGTAGTTGACCATTTTACCCTTTCAAATTATA
Organism: Artemisia tridentata subsp. tridentata; assembly: GCA_021014915.2. NCBI lineage: Eukaryota > Viridiplantae > Streptophyta > Magnoliopsida > Asterales > Asteraceae > Artemisia > Artemisia tridentata. The sequence goes on from CP139505.1 coordinate 15,935,233, forward strand.
TAAATGATCCTTGTGGGTTTGCGAAATTGTAGCCACCGTCCCTAAGGTAAATTACATAAATGGTCCCTTAAAAAAATCATAATTTTCTTTTCCGATTTTTTTTTCCAATCGAATTTTTTTTCCCGGTTTTTTTTTGAAATTCCTTTTCAAAAGTTTTTTTCGGATTATTTTTGTCGAAAAACTTTTTTCTGAATTTTTTTTCTGAAATATTTTTTTTAGAATGTTTTTTTTCGTCACGGATGAATCAAAGTGGACGAACACTTAAGAAAACGTATAAAACCGGATGTAAACGTATAAAAACGAACGAAAACGTATAAATACGAACGAAAACGTATAAAAACGGACGAAACGTATATAAAAACACGTAGAGAAAAACATATATAAAAACGTATACAAAAAATAGCGGGTAAAACCATAAGGAGTGGATCAATAATTAAATAAATAAATAAATAAATTAGGGACGGTAATCAATTTTTACTAACCCACAGGGACCATTTATATAATTTACCCTAAGGACGGTAGATGCAATTTTCGCAAACTTATAAGGTAAAATAGTCAATCACGGGTTTTTCACTACACACATAAAGACAAAAGTGTCAACATTAATACTCACATAAAGACAAGATCTCAACATTAATACTCATAAGAGTATTTTTTTTGTTCGCTACTCAGAAGAGTATTTTTGGACAAGTATAATATTTTTTAAAGGTATTATCCCTATTCTAAACCACAAATACTTGGAGTCAAAATATTGTTTTTTCAGAAATTGTGTGATAACAATATATATACGTAAACAACCTATTTTGAGTATTTATATTGATGCAACATGACAGTTGGGAATATAGCATTAGTCAAAAGTAGTAGGTTTTGACTATCGTTTAGTCTTTGCCATTGACTTGAAAAAGTAGAAGGTTTTGGGAATGCATATATTATGTAGCAATTATGTATCCTGATTTACACTTACTTTGTTTTTTGTTTTTTTTTTTTTAAATTATTAAACATATAATTTACATCAATGATGTGTACTACTTCGTCCACAAGTATTACATCTCATATGCAAACTTTCACTTGTGTGCTTATGATGCTCCTCATTTTCGTGTTAGCAAACACTGGTGCTAATGATTTCAACAAATCAAGAGTTAGAGAAGCAAAAGCTTTGCATGCAACTAATTGGTGGGGAGATAGAAACGCTTCTTCAGATCATTGTGCTTGGCCTGAAATTGGTTGCAGTGAAGGAAGTGTCGTTTCAATATACTTTTACTGTGATGATAATGAAGGTCTAGGTGATCTGAGAAGCCTCGACTTCGCTTCATTTCCAAACCTTGAGGGTCTTTCTATTAATAACTGCAAGCTTGAAGGGAGCATCCCAGAGCAGATTGGTTTGCTATCAAACTTAACATCTCTTTCACTTTATAGTAATCATCTCACAGGTACATTACCTGCCTCGTTTACCAATCTCACCCGTTTGATATACCTTAATCTTTCTTCTAACTATCTCACAGGTAAATTACCTGTCTCGTTTTTCAATCTCACCCGTTTGGGAAACCTTGATCTTTCTAATAACAATTTCACTGGTATTCTCCCAACTCAGGTTGTGAGTTTGAAGAAATTATATTATCTAGATCTTAGTCGTAACAACTTTATTGGTCAAATTCCTTCAGCATTCGGTTCCTTGGTTTATCTCACCAACCTGGACCTGAGCGAAAATCAACTGAATGGATCAATCCCACCTGCACTTATAACTAACTTGCCTTATAACCTCGAAGCGTTGGACCTGAGTAATAACAATCTTGATGGTCCGATTCCCTCAAGAGCTAATTTACATGTTTCTACCCTTAAGAGTCTAAGGTACTAGAGGACCCAGTTCTTTCTGCCTGCTGGACATGTGGTCGAATCGCACCAATAACAATACAGGCAAATTTGTAATTATCATAAATAAACCAAAAAGTAAGTAATTTTAGTTATTCCTAATAAATACCACTCAACTTATACAAGATCTATTTTTCCAACATCGTAATACTTGATTTGATTCTTGAAGCGGGTTGTAAAAATTACAGAATATTATGCAGTCAAAGCATGTGAACTAATCCTGTGGCTAAGATGACACTAGCATTAACGGCCTCAGGTGGGGATAGTATTTGATAAAAACTGTGTGGACACGAATTATAATTCTGTCAAGTTGAAGAGATAACGATTATGTGGAAGCCATGCCCAACCCATAGGATGGGTTAGAAAGTTTTTCGACAAAGACTTGGTATTGACTATCGTTTACTCTTTGCCATTGACTTGGAAAAGTAGAAGGTTTTGTTTATGCATATATACATGATAATTACCAAGAATGTATCATATGATTAATCTTGTATTTACTTTTAAATTTTGACGATCAAACAAGCATTAACAATGTGTCCTACTTCCTCCAAAAATCTCATTGTTCATATGCACAATTTCACTTATGTGCTTATGATGCTCATTTTCGTGTTAGCAAAAACCAGTGCTAATCATTTCAACAAATCAAGAGAAGCAAAAGATTTGATTGCAACTATAGATGATTCTTCAGATCATTGTTATTGGTCAGAATTCACTTGCAACAAAGCAGGAAGTGTCATTGTAATAGACTATTACTGTTATGATAGGGAAGATCTGAAAAGCTTCGACTTCGCTTCATTTCCAAACCTTAAGAAGCTTTCTATTTGTAACTGCAAGCTTGGAGGGAGCATCCTGTTGGAACATTACTTATTATTGTTTTGTTGTTTTTAGTGATTGCCACGAATTAGAGATTAGTGACAGTTTTTCTGTCGGTAAACCGTCACGAAACCGTCTCTAATTAACCATCACGAAGGTAAAGACGTGCCTAATCGCAATGGTGACGGTTAGATCTATTAAAAAGGCGTCAGTGAGCGAACCATCGCGACTGTTTGAACTAGTGGCAGTTAGCAACGGTTATTCTGTCGCTAGGTCGTCGCTAAAGCGTTACTAATTCTGAACCATTGTGACTATTACGAAAAGAAGCGTCTCTAAGGCCATTTGAAGGGGGTATTGTGACTGTTTTGAAGGGTCACCATGTACCTATATATAGAGGACGAATTTTTTACTTTGGAATCTTCAAAAACACAAAAACATCATTCATTTTCATCATTGTAACATAACCGATTCGCTAGATTCAAGTTTCATACTTGATTTGATTGTTGTATCCTCTAAACAGTTCGTACTAGATAGGGCGAATTTCTGTTTAAGGACACTGCAAATTGCAGGCCTCAATCTGTTTTTGTAATCTTACGATTTTATACAAAGAAATTTGTATTACGTTTATTTTATTCCTAACAATCTTAAACAGAAATTTCAAAGATGGATCAAGCGATGCAGAAACCGCATGTTGAAAGACCTAAAAAGTTCAAAGGAACTGATTTTCGTCGTTGGCAACAAAAGATGTTGTTTTATTTGACAACGTTGCATGTGTCAAATGTTCTCACGGATCCTGAACCAACAGATCCATATGTGGAAGGACAGAATGTTCCTACTGAGGCACAAGTGGCAGAATATGAAAGGGCCGCCTCACAATGGAATCATAATGAATATAATTGCAGAAATTATCTTCTGAATGCTTTGGATGATTCCTTGTATGATATTTATTCTACCTTTGCAAATGCAAGGGATATATGGATATCGTTGGAAAAGAAATACAGGACTGAAGTTGCATGTTCCAAGAAGTTTGTTGTTGGCAAATTCTTGAACTTCAAGATGAATGATGCAAAGCCTGTTGTGAAGCAAGTGGAAGAACTCCAAATCATAGTCCATGAATTGGAAGTAGAAGGCATGGGTATAAACTCTAACTTTCTTGTTGGTTCTATTATTGAAAAATTGCCTCAATCCTGGAAAAATTTTAAGTTATATCTTAAACATTTGACTGACGATATGAGTTTTGAGCAACTTGTTCTTAAAATTCGTGTTGAGGAAGATAACAGGATGCAAGAAAAGGCTGATGCAAATTCGATAGAACCAAATGCAAACATGGTTGGAGAAAGCTCTTCCAAACCGAAGAACTACCACAAAAACAACAAAAAGGGTGGTGGTTCTGGACAGAATTCATCCAAAGATAAGAAGAAGGATTACACCCGACAAAAGAACAACAACTTCAAGAAAACTTATCATTGTTGGGTCTGTGGGAAACCTGGTCATAAAGCCAAGGATTGTCGCCACAAGAAAGAACATGGAGGAGGAAATTTTGGAGGAAATTCCAACCAAGCAAACCATGTGGAATCTCCAACATAATTTGCGGGAGTAATTGAAGCCTTTTTAACCACGAATGATGTTGATTGGTGGTTTGATACTGGTGCAACAAAGCACATATGTAATTCAAGGAGGATGTTTGTATCTTACCAAAAGGTAAATGAAACTGAACCAATGTTCCTGGGGAATGGAACTTCTTCAAAGATTGAAGGAAAAGGCAAAGTCATATTGAAGTTGACTTCTGGAAAAGATCTTGTGCTCTCAAACGTGTTGCATGTGCCTAACATCACCAAGAATCTGATTTCTGGCCCTATTCTTAGTAATAAGGGATTTAAACTTGTATTTGAATCAGATAAGTTTGTAATTACCAAGGGTGGTGTCTATGTAGGAAAGGGTTACCTTGATCAGGGACTCTTTAAACTAAGTGTTGTAACTGATGACAATGTTATTAATAATAATAATGCGGGCACTAGCACCGCTTCTGTGTACATGATTGATCCTTCTTACTTATGGCATTCTAGATTAGGCCATGTTAATTTCCGTTCCTTGAAAAGAATGATAAACTTAGGCATGTTGCCTAAATGCACAATGGATAAAATATCCAAGTGTGAGATATGTGTTGAATCTAAATACACAAGTCATTCACACAAATCTGTAGAAAAATCAAATAAAATACTTGGTTTAATCCATACAGATTTATGTGATTTCAAAGCAACACCATCAAGAGGAGGAAAGAATTATTATATTACTTTCATTGATGATTGCAGCAAATTTTGTTATGTGTACTTAATAAATACCAAAGATGAAGCCTTGAATATGTTTAAGACATATAAGGCAGAAGTTGAAAATCAACTAGACAAAAAGATCAAAATTCTAAGGTCTGATAGAGGAGGAGAATATGAATCCAATGACTTTGCTGAATTTTGTTCTACTTATGGTATTGTACACCAAACTACAGCCCCATACACCCCACAACAAAATGGCGTGGCTGAACGTAAGAATAGAACATTGAAGAACATGATTAATTCAATGTTAATTACTTCAGGGGCTCCTCATAGTCTATGGGGTGAAGCATGTCTTGCTGCAAATATAGTGTTGAATAAAATTCCTCATAAGAAGAGTGACAAATCTCCATATCAATTATGGAAAGGAAAGCAACCTTCTTATAAAAGGATGAAAGTGTGGGGTTGTTTGGCAAAGGTTCAAATACCTTTACCAAAGAGAACCAAACTTGGACCAAAAACAGTTGATTGTGTTTATCTCGGTCCAGCAAAGAATAGTGCTGCTTATAGGTTCCTGGTTTACAAATCCAATGTAGAGGACATAAGCAACAACACAATTATAGAATCTACTGAAGCAGATTTCTTTGAGAATATCTTTCCTTATAAGGATAAAGAGAAACAAATCTCAAATTCAAGGAAAAGAGTATTAGATGATCTATTGTCTCAAGATCAAAGAGACAACAATTCTGAGGTTCAACAAGAGAATGATGAACCTAGAAGAAGTAAGCATGCAAAAGTCTCTAAAGACTTTGGACCAGATTATATGACCTATATTGTTAATGAAGAACCACAAACATATAAGGCTGCTATGGATTCATCAGAAGCACCTTATTGGCAAGAGGCTATTCAAAGCGAGATAGACTCAATTGTGCATAATAATACATGGAAATTGGTTGATCTACCTTCGGGACATAAACCCATAGGCCATAAGTGGATCTTCAAAAAGAAACTAAGACCTGATGGTACCATAGAGAAGTATAAGGCTCGTTTAGTAGCAAAAGGATACCGTCAAAAAGAAGGTCAAGATTTCTTTGACACTTACTCCCCGGTTACAAGGATAACCTCTATAAGAACGTTAATGGCAATAGCAGCAATTCACAACCTGATTATACATCAAATGGATGTGAAAACTGCGTTCTTAAATGGTGAATTAGATGAAGAAATCTATATGCAACAACCCGAGGGGTTTGTTGTCAAAGGTCAAGAGCATAAGGTATGTAAATTGATTAAATCTCTTTACGGCCTTAAACAAGCTCCAAAGCAATGGCATGAGAAGTTTGATAACACTCTATTATCGAACGGCTATCAAATAAATGAATGTGATAAATGTGTCTATGTTAAACAATACAAAAATGCATTTGTCATCATTTGTTTATATGTAGATGATATGCTAATCATGGGTACAAATATGGATGTTATAAACTAAACCAAGAAAATGCTTCATTCTTCATTTGATATGAAAGACATGGGAGAAGCAGATGTCATTCTTGGTATAAGAATTCAAAAGAATTCTAATGGATACATCCTTACCCAATCTCATTACATTGAGAAGACCCTTAAGAAATTTGGGCACTATGATGATAGACCGGTTGTAACTCCCTTTGATCCTAAGGTTCAACTCAAGAAGAACAAAGGACATAGTGTATCTCAGTTACAATATACACAAGTACTAGGAAGCTTGATGTATATAATGAACTGTACACGACCAGATTTGGCATATAGTGTAAGTCGACTTAGTCAATACTCACATAACCCTGGGAGAGATCATTGGGATGCACTAGTAAGAGTGCTTCAATATCTTAAGCATACAATGGCTTATGGGTTACATTACACTAAGTATCCTCCTGTATTAGAAGGATTTTGTAATGCCAATTGGATTTCCAACCATAATGAAGGAAAGTCCACAAGTGGCTATGTATTTACACTTGGAGGGGCTGCTGTATCATGGAAATCGTCTAAGCAAACTGTGAATACCAGATCAACAATGGAAGCAGAATTTGTAGCCTTAGACAAAGCTGCTGAAGAAGCAGAATGGCTTAAAAGCTTTCTAGAGGGTATTCCCTTGTGGCCAAAACCTGTGACTGCTGTGTGTATACATTGTGATAGTATGGCTGCTCTTACTAGAGCAAAGAATCAAATCTATAACGGCAAGTCAAGACATATAAGACGTCGCCACAATACGATAAAGGACTTGTTAAGAAATGGAATCATTTCCATCGACTACGTTAAGTCAAAGGAAAATTTAGCAGATCCGTTGACAAAAGGCCTTTGTAGAGAACAAGTCATATTTACATCGAGGGGTATGGGCTTAAAGCCAACACAATGAGTGACTACTCGGTGGAAACCTAACCTAGCAAAATTGGAGATCCCATGGTTTAGGTTCAATAGGAAAACTAGTTGAGGAAAACTCAAAAGTACTAACACACAGGTATGCCCATTCCTAATAAGATGATTTTTGTGTGTGTTTTTCCGTTGATGATTGAGGGCTGAATTTTAATTCTTAATAATGCTAATGGCTTTTCAAAGTGGAATACTACGAAATATTCTTGATTAGCGTTACCTATACGAGATTGATGTGGGGTCGCATCTTTGGGAACCAGATGGCTAAGTTCTCTAAAATTCTCATGAATAAGGATATGTTCACGACCGAAATGAACACAACGGTAAGAATATGTTATTACATAAATATGATATGTGTGATACTTATTGTCTCGATTTACTACAAAACGTGGCTAGTTCAAGACTTATGTTCACTATCCACAAAGTAGATCCGATATGTACTCACTAGGATAGGTTCAAGTCCAAAAGACACCTAATCTAATGCATGTCATATTACATTTGATGGAAATAGAATAATAAGTAATTGTCTTATTTTCTATTCAAATGTGGGGTATTATTGATGTTTGAATAGAAAATGTGGGGTATTGTTGGAACATTACTTATTATTGTTTTGTTGTTTTTAGTGATTGCCACGAATTAGAGATTAGTAACAGTTTTTCTGTCGGTAACCCGTCACTAAACCGTCTCTAATTAACCATCACGAAGGTAAAGACGTGCCTAATCGCAATGGTGACGGTTAGATCTATTAAAAAGGCATCATTGAGCGAACCATCGCGACTGTTTGAACTAGTGGCAGTTAGCGACGGTTATTCTGTCGCTAGGTCGTCGCTAAAGAGTCACTAATTCTGAACCATTGTGACTATTACGAAAAGAAGCGTCTCTAAGGCCATTTGAAGGGGTATTGTGACTGTTTTGAAGGGTCACCATGTGCCTATATATAGAGGACGAATTTTTCACTTTGGAATCATCAAAAACACAAAAACATCATTCATTTTCATCATTGTAACATAACCGATTCGCTAGATTCAAGTTTCATACTTGATTTGATTGTTGTATCCTCTAAACAGTTCGTACTAGATAGGGCGAATTTCTGTTTAAGGACACTGCAAATTGCAGGCCTCAATCTGTTGTTGTAATCTTACGATTTTATACAAAGAAATTTGTATTACGTTTATTATATTCCTAACACATCCCAGAGCAGATTGGTTTGCTATCAAACTTAACACATCTGGCCCTTTCTGGTAATCAACTAACAGGTAAATTACCTGCCTCCTTAACCAATCTCACCCGTTTGGTAAACCATGATCTTTCTAATAACAACTTTGTTGGCCAAATCCCTTCATCTGTTGGTTCCATGGTTAATCTCACCAACCTGGACCTGAGCGCAAATCAGCTGAATGGATCAATTCCACCTGCACTTATAACTAACTTGCCTTACCTCGAAACGTTGGACCTGAGTAATAACAATCTTGATGGTTCGATTCCCTCAAGAGCTAATTTACATGTTCCCTCCACAAGTTTAATGTTGGTATTTTAGTGTAAAATTGATTGAGTTTAATAAGCAAATAAGGGTTGACACTTATTTGGATATTAACGGGACTAACGGGGGTTCCAAGGGGGCGTAGCCCCTTTGGTGGGGGTTCGGGGGCAACGACCCTGAGAGAAGCAGGGTCCAAGGGGCGGCAGCCCCTGGCAGGGTCCAAGGGGCAGAGCCCCTGGCAAAATTGCTATGTTAGAAATTCATTAGAATTTGTTTTCCACCAAATAATGCATGTAAATTTCTGCTGCTGGTCTTGGTGGATTCTGCTGACAGTGCAGTTCCTGCTGCTAGCGTGGTTCCTGCTGATAGTGAACGGTTCCTGCTGATAGTGAACGGTTCCTGCTGATAGTGCTGATAGTGCAGCGGTTCCTGCTGCTAATGTAGATTCTGTTGCTAGTGCTGAGTATAACTGTTTTACAGTTATTAGGCACTAATAACCGCCCCTATAAACCGTCTTATATATTCTCTATTTCGAATAGAGAAGGACAAGGCTGACTAACCATATTTTGATCACGTTTTACTGCAAACATACAATCATTCACAAACTTGAATCAATTAGATTTTATCCGGTCGTTAATTGGTATACACTCCAATTTAATCGATCTGAAAGCGTACTATTCGTGACTTCTAATTGCTATCAGGATACCAATCTCACCCCAATTACCACACATAAAGAACATTTAAGATACCTCAATCTTTCTCATAATAATTTCAATGTTATTAATCCATCTCAGCTAGTGAAGTTGAGGAGCTTGACTACTGTGGATCTTAGTCGAAACCAATTCATGGGTCTGATCCCTTCATATCTCGATTCCATGGCCAATCTCACCTACTTGTCCTGTCTTTCATTTCGTGGGAATCTACTCACTGGTAAGTTACCAGTTTCGATAACCAATCTTACACAATTAGAAAACCTTGATCTTAGTCGAAACAACTTTACGGGTTTCATCCCGCCATCTTTTGGATCCATGGTCAATCTCAAAGTTCTCGACTTGAGCGACAACAATCTTGATGGTCCAATTCCGTCAAGCTTTGGCAACCTACACCAACTGCAACTTTTAAACCTTGCCATGAATTCTATCAGTGGGCCTATTCCCCTAAATATAGCAAATTTGAGAAGCTTTCATCCTTGCCATGAATTCTATCAGTGGGCCTATTCCCCTAAATATAGCAAATTTGAGAAGCTTTCATCCAGAAATTGAGAAGCTTTCAAATCTTTATAACCTTGATTTGTCATCAAACCAGTTGTCAGGAAACGTATCACTTGCTAATCCCTGTTTAGTTTCGTATCTAAACCTTTCCAAGAATCTGATGATGGGAGCTATCACAAATGTACGTGATTGCAAATACTTAGAATTCTTGGACATTAGTGGTAATCATTTTGTTGGAGGAGCACTTAATCACTGCGACTTCCCATCTTTATTGCTCTTAAACCAGTCTCAGAATAATCTTACTGGCGAAATGGTCTGGTCATACAATAATGTGCGGAGTGCAGAATCAGCTTGCAATGAACATAAACGAAGAAAACAGCACGTACCCTGTTTGACCGTTTTTCTTCCCATTATCGTTGGACTTTGCTTCTTAGTGATTGCGTATTTCTTTTACAGTCGTAAAAAGGCTACCACAAAGAAACTACAGCCTGAAATCACAAACCATGGAGACGTATGTTCGATATTGAATTATGATGGAACAATTGCGTATGAAGACTTCATCACAGCTACAGAGGATTTTGACCTCAAATACTGCATTGGAACCGGTGGCTATGGTAGTGTTTATGAAGCAAAACTACCTAGCGGTCAAACATTTGCTTTGAAAAAACTTCACCGGTATGAAGCTAAGCAACCAGCATTTGACCAAAGCTTCAAGAATGAAGTCCAAGTATTAACCAGCCTAAGACACAAAAGCATTGTGAAACTCTACGGGTTCTGTTTGCATAACAAATGCAACTTCCTTGTATATGAATACATGGAAAAAGGGAGCCTATTTTGTGCGTTGAGTGATGATGAATTGGCTGTTGAAGTAGATTGGATGAAGAGGGTGAACATAATCAAAGATATAGCCCATGCTTTAGCTTACATGCATCACGATTGCAATCCGCCTATCATTCATAGGGACATATCAAGCAACAACATTCTTCTAAACTTGGAAATGGAAGGATTTGTTTCTGACTTTGGAGCAGCCAGATTGCTTGACCCCGATTCATCCAACCAAACAGTCATCGCAGGAACTTTGGGATACATTGCTCCAGGTAGTTACTTCTACTCACGCTTACGCTTCTTAAGTTTAATTACGTCTAGCTAGTAGCAGCTAAACTTTGCTAACATTCTTTTTTGTATGTGATCATTTAGAACTTGCATATAGCATGACTGTGAACGAAAAATGTGATGTGTATAGCTTTGGAGTGGTGGCACTCGAAACAATTGGAGGGAAACATCCCGGAGAGCTTCTTTCATACTTCAACTCTTCTACCAGTCATGGTACGATGTTGGAAAATATATTGGACCAGCGTCTCTCTTACCCAACAGACAGGCTAATCGAAAAGGAAATTCTCCGTGTCTGTCATGTAGCACTAGCATGTATTCTCACAGATCCAAAGGCTAGGCCGACCATGAGAAACGTTTCGCAGGAATTATCACGTTGAGGATATCGTGATTCAGTCCAATTCAGTCTATCTCACAGCTTTATTATATGGAGAACAATATATATGGAACATGCTTACAATGTTTATCTCCTTTCATATTCAGCATGTATATATATGATACTTGAGTAAAGTTATGGAAATTGTTATAATGCTTTTTTTGTATACTAATGAATTAATTAGATAACGTACTACTGTTTAACTAGATCATTTTCGGATCATGTAGCGTATGCCAAACAGCCAAAGTACTTCAGCAGTGAGCTCTTTGAATGGCTTGCTAAAGCACGCAGACAGATTCCTTAGTGGTTTCCAAACCGACACCACCTACTCACACTCGATCCATGTCATCAAAGGGAATCACCTAGTGATATGGTCTTATTATAGTCAGATTCTCATAATATAACAACAAAAGATACAATTCATGACCAAGTTTCTTAGTTTTATCTAATGCATTTAAATAATCTTTTGAGAAGGCTAACAATAACTTGGGAAGTGTTCTTCAAGTAGCTATAAAAAGAACTAAGACAACAAAATTATACATTAGCGATATTAGAAGTACCCCTAAAAATCTATCTTCGTTGGTTAAGCATGAAAAAAGATAACAATGTTAAAACAGTAGAATGAGCTTTCCAATTTCTTAGTTAAAATTTAGAAAATGGTGTATGTGTTTTTGTTTTTGAGTTGAAAAAAAAAAAAAAAAAAGTGAGAATGGTAGAATGAGCTTTCCAATTTCTTAGTTAAAATTTAGAAAATGAGAATTTCATTTTTTTTTGAAAATTGTTGGAAAAAATTATGACTAAACGGATTTTAAATTTTTTTCATTTTCATATGAAAAATTTCCTAGAAAAATAGGATATTTTTCACCGACTAAACGCACCCTAAACTTCCGATTTTGTTTGTGCATTATCATGATGATTACATTTTTGCAGATAAAATGTCAACTGCTCAAATGACTTGTATACTTGCAACTTGCGCCTAATTTCAGTTTCTCATTACATAAAAAGTGACATTCTCAACAGCATTTTATAGTAGAAAGGTTTGTATTTAAAGACATTCAATTCAAATGTTTAAAGCAGTGGCATTCAATAATTGGTAATGAAGATCAATCTCATACTAAACTTTAAGCCACTTGAACATTTTGTAACTAATAAACATTTGAAACTATGTTTTCTTAGTTAGGCATTTCATCAAACAGTTGGTGTTCATTCTAGATAAACCCACGATTCATTTCCACCTCATTTCAAATAAGTTGTTCGACGGAAATAAAAATGACAAAACTTATGATTTAAAAGATGGTATTTTAATGCACAGCACAAACAACACACTGGTTGGTCTAATGAATCCAAAATCTTTCTATAATTATTTAAAGAATTGACACATAAGCCGAATTGAATTTTTGCTGACATCAGAGTCCGTTGTCTTTTTAATAATAGATAGATAATAATATAACATTTTTGAAGCAACATTTATGGCTCGTGATATACCGACCCTCCCTATTATTGATAACCCTCCCTACAAAGTTGACTGGTACAATTGTACTTTTTTTTGTCATTTTTTTTTTTTTGTCCTTACGCGTTGCAAATTATTCCTTTTTTTGTACTTTCATTTCAGTTTTCCTTCTTTTCAAGTTATTTACATTACTTCTAAACAAATAATCTTAAAATTCACTACCACGATATTGCAAACGTCAATATCTGTTAAACAAATTATTTACATATTTACATAACTAAGCAAACGTATAATTATTTACAATGTTTTGTCTGTATAATAATTTACAACATAAATCAGTAATCATTTACAATGTTTTGTCTATATAATAATTTACAACATAAATCAGTAATCATTTACAATGTTCTGTCTGTATAAGAAAAATATTTTTTTATTTCGAAATTAAATTTTTTTAGAAAAATAATTTTTTTAGAAAAATAAACTTTTTTTAGAAAAATATTTTTTTTAATTTTTATAAGAAAAATATTTTTTTTTTATTTCGAAATTAAATTTTTTTAGAAAAATAATTTTTTTAGAAAAATAAACTTTTTTTAGAAAAATATTTTTTTTAATTTTTATAAGAAAAATATTTTTTTTTATTTCGAAATTAAATTTTTTTAGAAAAATAATTTTTTTAGAAAAATAAACTTTTTTTAGAAAAATATATTTTTTTAATTTTTATAAGAAAAATATTTTTTTTTATTTCGAAATTAAATTTTTTTAGAAAAATAAACTTCTTTTAGAAAAATAAACTTCTTTTAGAAAAATATTTTCTTTTATAATTTTCTTTATAAAAATATATTTTTTTATTTCGAAATTAATTTTTTTGTTAGGACAATGTATTTTTTTTTTATTTTTTATAACTTTTACAACTTTTTTTTATTTTTTTTAACTTTTACAACTCATTTTTTTTATTTTTTATACTTTTACATTTTTTTTAACGTCTCGTAAAAAAGAGAGGTACAAAACAAAAATTAAATACTTTGGGTACCACTAATCTTTTTAGCACACGAAAAAACAAAAATTAAATGCTTTAGGTACAAAAAAAAGGCCAAGTGATGCCTGTAAAAAAAAAAAAAAAAAAAAAAAAAAAAGGCGCATGGACCCAATTAAATACATGTTTGAGGTTGGTAAATGAAATGTTGGAAATGGGGCGCGTGGACCCAATTAAATGCCTGACAAAAATAAGAATTGATACATTCATTAAATGGTATTGGGTCAATAGATTATGAATTGTCAGTAGGTAGTCACATGGGAGTTGATTTGTTTGTCACCTACTGATCTATAAAGTACAAACCCTCCCTAGTAGGGAGGGTCCAGTTAGTACAACCCAACATTTATAACATGGGGGTTGTTATTGGAGTGGTTGGGGCTTATTCCTTAAGACTACCACTCAAACTTTTTACAAGATCTATTTCCTAATGGAAGCGTTTTTATCAAAGTGCTATAAATTTAGAGAACGCGTTAACATAATATTTTTTTGAAAAAATGAAAAGAGCAAGGGGGTGTAGAAAAAAGAAAATATATATATATATAGGAAAGAGTAAAGAGATTTTTCACTAAATGGGTTTTCTTCAGTTTTTTATGAAAAATTTCTTAAAAAAATGAGTTGTTTTTACCAACTAAATGCACGTGTTAATTTTTTAACTTTTGTACAGTTTTTTTCTTCATAAATTTGTTAATTACACCCTTCTAAGTATCATTTTTTTTTTCTTACATCTTTCCCTTTAACAAATGGAAATCATTAAAAAGTGAGATATCAAATTAAACAGGTTTGAGCGAATGAGTTACTTCACATAAAGCCCATCACCACAACAACTATAAAGTGAATCGTAGCCCTAAAAAGTAAAAACTAACTGATGCACAACAACAGGTATATTCACTTATCGAACAATCATCAAGTACGTATTATATTCATTCATAATCAACTTTACTATTTCATTTTTTAAGATCGATGAAGATTGTGTGTGTATGTGTCGATCTTGCTGATTTGGAATATGTTATGCATGTTTAGCAATTAGTAAAATGTTAGTTTTTGATTATATAAGCGTAGTGATCATCAAATGACAAGACATTTTTATGCTTTAGGTTATAATATGCGTACACATTAGCTTCTTGGTATGAAATCAAATAGGTGTCTCAGTATGTAAGTTAAATTGAATCAAAGGGATTAATCTAGTGATGTGTGAGTGACTTATCAACTTAGAGATTGCGGCTTTGAGTCTCGTCCGAAACATATGAGGTTTATGTGAGATAGTAGTTGGTTTAACGGTTTAAGTGCTTGAATAATTAGTCGTTTAAAAGAAAAAGTTAAATCGAATGCTTAGGTCTACAATGCTATCATGGTAGAGTTATCAAAAGACAATGAGTAAGATTCCTAAATTAAAGTATACATCTGAGTATCTGACTATTTATTTGAGGAAGTCTTTATAAGATTTTGTACAACATATGCTGACTGGTTGTTATAGCCTAAAGATTATATGTACATTATACTATAAATTCACATTATTTTCTTACAGTAAGAACTAAGTATCGTAAAATAAGCATTTCTGATGATAAGTTTTGCATTTATAATCAGGGCATAACATTCCTCGAGCAACCGGATCCAATATCTACATCTACATCCTCAATATAGCGGTATATGTTAAACCTTTTTAACTCGTTTACTCCGTATGTAGTTAGTTATTCCTTTTTTTTCTTCTTGAATTTTACTTTTGGTTCGTCTCTGGGTACAATACCTATTATTATAGCTGCAGAAGATGAGGGAAGTGTTCTTTGATAATTATGACATGCACATTTGCATGCATTATGTATACATTAGGAAGGGATCCAGTGAAAAGAAAAACTAAAATAAGAATAATAAGGAGGATTTCTAGCCACATATTTCAAATAAGAGAAAGAATTTTAAGAGGAGATGCATCTATTTTTGTTTGTGCATCGCAAATGTGTTGTATTGGCAAGCTTCTCATATTAATTCTTTTTTTCTCATATAATCCTAACTCGGATATATGCATATATAACATTATTTGTCTTTCAATTTTTATGCTATCTTTTTGGTTCAAGAATCCTTTCATTAAGCATTGGCTTATGTAGCTAAGAGACTCTCGGAGCCCAACGGGAGGAAAGTTCTCACCGAGGAATTTAAAAGGGTGGGCGAGAGGATACTGCTGTCAAGGTCAAGGAGAGTGGGCTAAAGGGAAGAGTGAATTATAAAGGACTAGTCGGGTACCCACGCGTTGCTGCCAGGTACCCGTGTGATTATATTTTTCAGCGATAGCAATGTCTTTCAACGGATTGCTTTTATAGAAGGAATAAAAGATTGCTCAACAGAGGTTATTAGAAATTAAATTGTTTTCTTTCTTATGCATTTAGTAACATTATAAAAAGGGGTACTCGCGCGTTACGATGACGGGCACCCTGTAATCAAAAATTTTGGTGAGTGATTATATGTTTTTCATGATTCTAACTTTACGCATAGCGATAACTTTAGGAAACAACTTTACCGCACACTATTTTTTATAAAAAATGGCAGAGAACACGTGCATCACGATGCAATGACGATACGAAAATGGTGGTCACCACTAGTGCTAGTTGTTTTGGACGTGCAATATTATATAACGTCTAAAATAGAGGGTGTTTTAAAGTAGCGGTTTTAGCGCCATCTAGTGGTGTCGATATTGCTAAATTGTGGTCGTAAATGGTGGTCCGTTACGTACCTGATCATGCATGTCTCATATTCTTGGTCGTATGTCTTCCACTGTCACATGTCAGATACCATATCCTAACCGTTAGGTGACAGTTGAAAGACAGTTGTCTTGTGCGTGTATACACGTGGCATGTGCGGCCTGGGAATGCATATATGTTTATCAAGTATTGATTATGGGCTTATTTAGTGTTCATATGGACATTACCTTGACATATAATTAGTGGGTTTGGGCCTATAATATCCATATTATAAATATATCTTATAGGGCAGTGGCTACGACGTCGTACCACTGTTCCTTTCTGCCGCAGCTGGCGAAATTGCGTGTGGGCCTCCCTTAGCCCGTCCTGCGTTGGCCCAAAATACGCGGCCTTTTTTTTGGCCTTCCCTATTTTTGTCGCTACTTTGTTATTAAGTTGCATCACCTAACTATTTGATCGTGTAGTGGGGGTTGTATTTCTACAGTGTCGCTTTCATTATATCCACATGTTCGGATTTCATCTTATCCGGATTTCGCAGGTTATATGCTTATCTTATACGCATTAGGGTTTTCGTTATTCCTGATTTTTTGCTTTTAGTTTTAGGGTTTTCTTTATGTGGTTTCCGCTGTTACGGTTTTGGTTTTGTTAGGGTTTTAGTTATTCAATTATCGGGGCCATTGATTTTATGCTTTTAGATTCTGTTAGTCGATTTAGTCTTCTATGTTTTTTGCTTTATTGATTATTTTTGCCGGTTTTTGTTGTTGTTGTTGTGTGGGCTTTACATCTAGGGTTTGTTGTTGGGTATCACTTAACTGTCGGTTTTGCTGATTTTATGCTTTGAGGTTTTCGATTTTGTTGCTGTTGTTAGTCGATTTAGGCCTGTATGTTTTTGCTTGATTGATTCTTTTTCGCCTTTATATATATATATATATATATATATATATATATATATATATATATATATATATATATATATATATATATATATATATATATATATATATATATTATAGAGCAACGGCTACGACGTCGTTCTACTGTTGCACTTGCCACAATTGCCGCAGCTAGCGAAGCTGGCGAAATTGCGCTGCGAACGGTTGTGGGCCTGCGTTAGCCCAAAATACACCGGCCTTTTATGCTATTTTGGCCCATTCTCCTCGGCTTCCCTGTTTTTTGTCGGTATATTACTTTCGTACCTAACTTCACGATCGTGTGGTGAATATAGCAAAGCATACACGTGCACTTTCCCTGACATTTCCCTGTAGGTCGGTTTGTATTTGTGCTTTTATACGGAGTGGTGTTATTCGTATGGTGGAGGCTGTGTATTATGTACTCTCTGAGGGTTCTTTTGTGGTTGTTATTAAGCCATTTGTTATAGGTACAGTGTCGTTTTCATTACATCCACATCTTCGGATTTGATCTTATCTAGATTTCGCAATTTATAAGCTTATCTTATACACATCGCACTTCTATATTGCAGGTTTTATTTTTTCATTATATATCTTTTTTTTTTTTTTTTTTTTTTTTTTTTTTTTTTTTTTGCAGTTTGGTTTTTCGCTATCGATGATTCGTTCGTTTTACATTTAGGGTTTTGTTCCTGTGGTTGCTGCTATTGGTTGATTTACGGTTGTATACTTCTATTAATTGTTGATTTTTTTACTTTAGATTTTAGGTTTTGTTGTTGTTGTGTAGACTTTGCATCTAGGGTTTTGTTGTTGTTATTCTGTTCGAGGTTTATTTTGCTACACTTTGTTGTCGGGTTACTAATTTTATGCTTTGAGATTAGGGGTTTTGTTGTACTTGACTGTCGGTTTTGCTTATTTTATCCTTTGAGGCTTTGGATTTTCTTGCTGTTGTTAGTTGACTTAGGCCTGTTTGTTTTTTCTTGATTGATCGTTGTTGGACTTTACATTTAGGGTTTTGTTGTTATTATTTGGTTTCACAGTTATTGCTCTATGATATATATACTTATAATTTTTAGCCTTTTGTCGTCTAAACAACCTACCAATTCGCCTGGTGTAGCCGTTTGCACAAAGGGAGTTAAAAAAACAAAAGGAACTGTAGGGGGAGCCAGAAAGACTAACTGTGTTGCATTTTCAATTCCATTTTTTATAACATTAAACCAGCATCTTCAAAGTAATGTACTTATCGATACTAACAAGTAATGTACTTATCGATACTAGCAATTGTAGGGGGACTCAGAAGGACTAACTGTGTGATTTGATTTTTTTTTATTTTATGGAAGTTGCTATTAGTTTTAAGGTTGGCCTTTTTTCTGTAAAGCTCTTGCGGTTTCCACTGGATATTAACTTTGTGCATCTCTTGCTTATGTTTTATGTGTGATTTATTGAATTTGGAGGTTTTTTCTGTGTCCACTATGGTTTAGATGTTTGGATGGTTTTCCTGCAGTCTAAAGGATGTCTTAAGTTTAGTTGTCACTGAATAAAATGTTGCTGTTTCCAGATGTGGTATATGTGTTTTGTATGCGCCGTTTTTATGTGTCAATATACGTGTGTAATGTAAGACGCTTTTGTGTAGAAAACCAAAACAGCTGTACTGTCAAAAATAACGCTTTGGTTTTTCAAAATTCAAGTTTTTTCACACTGATCAACAACAAGATGAGCTTTTGAAAGATTGGTGGCAAATGGAAGAGGATGATGTGGTAAGTTATTTGGTGCAAATTACTTTTTGCGCACCATCCTATTTCATTTGCTACTGATCTTTCAAAATTCAATCACATTGTTGATTAGAAGTTGTATATACTCAAGGTGCTATGTGTCCGTCATAGGTCATTTTTCTTTTCATATTCATAACTGTAGTGGCACAAATGGCTCTGGTCAACAATAAGGTTAAGTTCGTAAAGAAAGATGAGAAACTGAAGAGAATGCTGTGACAGGTGATTTAAAGTGAATTACTTCTTCGCAGCGTCGTCTTCCGTTTCCCATCTTTCCTTCGTAATTCAACCATACTATCGACCAGAACCAATTGTGTCACTACAGTTATGAATATGCAAACAAAATTTAACTCTAAACGCCACATGACATCTACTTTTTCTAGCTACAAATAAGAAAATACCTGGTATTCTCCGATGCTTTTATGGTTGCACTTCTCCTTTTCCAGCTAAAGAATGACCTTAATTGAGCATTACAGGAGTCGTCTTTATACGCATTTTAACCAATTTTATTCATGTTATCAATATCTGTAACAGGTTTAGTATGCACGCAAGTTAAATATGAATAAATAGACCAGTAAAGGATAATCAGATGGTTGCAAACAATAACTGCATTGGACACCGCTTACGGGATTTTGTAACCGAAAGCAAGTATTTCATACTTTCTCAGTATTTTAAATTTATTGATATACACCTAGAAGCAACAACTAAAATACTCAGCGGCGTCACTACTGACTATGAACATCAGTTAAATATCGATAAATAGACATAGTAACGATGATGGATGTATGGCGACCAAGCGCGTACCAAATTCGCATGGTCGCCGTATATCCATCATTGATACTTTGTCGATATTTCTGGGCTCCCCGCATTTATCACTGAGCCTGCCAAGGTACATAAAACACATCTCTGCAATGGATACCACTTACGAATTATATTTTTTCTCCTATTTGCCTTTCTGCGATCACTTATTTCAATACATTATCAAAAATTACATTTACTTACAATGATATGCACAACCCGAACTGACCTGTTACCTTTTTTTCAGCCAATGCCCTATCCAGAAAATTCTATTTGTCGGATTTGGTCGGTGGATCATACTGCAAGGACTAGACTCATCCTTCTTTCCCAGGTTAAAAAACAGCCTAATTTACCGCTACACCTGCCAAGGTATGTAAAACACATCTGCGTTTCACATCGATAATGTGCTTAAACTTTCTGATAACTACTTTTTGTACATGCAGAAAATGATGCGTTCAGTAATACAAATATTCTTGATAGTCAGTCAGCTGCATTTGACCGTAACAACAGGTACAGATGTTCTACATCATGCATCAATATTAGGAAATGAACACTGTCTGGTATTTTTTAATTTACCCATGCCAAAAGTTGAACATTCTATTTCAATACATTATTGTTAATTAGATTTAGTTACGATGATTAACAGGTTCAATATATAGACAAAGTAAGATGCTCTATTCCTTTTTTTGCATGCGCTGTCCTATCGAGAAAGTTCGATTTGTCGGGTTTACTCACTGGATCTTTTTGCAGACACTACAAAAAAGGTAACAACAAAAGGCGTGCACTCAGGTATGTATTCAGATTTATTTTAATGAATTGATTAGTCAAAGATTGTAGCCGTAAGTTTATAGTTGTATATTCTATAAAAGTGCTTCAAAGTAGATCTTCACATTACTTACTGGATAAACAAGTCTGGAACTTCAACATAGCTACTTGATGATGTACCCTCCGAACGGGTCGAAGGACTCCCCTTCGAGCCTGTAGAAAGCCCTCCCTTCGGAGGCCCAGGTTAATCTTCTAACACGTTTCATTGGCGTAAAACCATTCGCCTGCGAACTGGTTACCATGTGGGAATCCGCCAATCGAAGCCCTAAGCCCTTCGGGGTATTCCTGACGAAGGGACTAGCACGAAGGACCATCCTGACCTGGTCAAACCCACGTCTCCTCTTCCCCTTGGCTTTCCCGCCAAAACAGAGATCGTGGGCTACAAAGCCCTAGCGGTTACCACTTTCCATGGGACGCCCCCATGATCTCCGAACAATGTGCAACCGCCCACTATGTCCTATTTCTCCCCTATAAATAGCATAGTCGGGCCAAAACTAAGTAAGTTAACTTCACTCTCTCAATTTACGACCTATATTACCAATACACATACTTACTCGCACGCCGGAGGTGGTTCGCAGGGTCCAACCCCTGCGCAATCACTTAACGTAGTGTCTTCGTATTTCTTATTTTTAGGTTAAGAACAAGCTTGGCGCAATCTCAACACCCCATTATTCCTTTGATCACCATCGAAGGCTTGGTTGGCAATTATTTGTTCAATCAGTGGCGCCATCCGTGGGACCGCTACAATTGGTCTCGTTATTTTCGAGCTTATAACCTACCAACTAATTTCACTATTATTCCGGCATGGATCAAGGGAGAGAAGATACTCCCCCACCGGGTTTCTCTACCTTGGCACCAATACCAATCGACGACTCTAACAACCTTCCCCCAATAACCGCTTCCACTTTCACAACACGTTCTCACCCGGAAATCACAACCAACAATCATGCTTCGACATCAGCCAACCCAGAACCTGTCATTAGCCCAGCCTTTGTCGAAGCCAACCACGAAGTGTTGGAAACCCTTTTAAGGGCTCGTAACAGGCAAGTCAGGAATGCTGAGGTGCGAAGGGAGTTGGAATACTCGAGTGATGAGTATGATGAAGAAATGGAGATGGAACCTAGGCCTCCGACCCAAGGACCAACCTTATCGGCCTTAAGAATTGGGTCTCCAATCGGTCGAAGGCTAAGCAAAAGGTCCGTTGGTTTCGAAGGAGTCCCCGAGAGGGCTCCGACAAGAAGAGAAGGGGCGGCTACCGAAGGCTCTAACGGTAGGAGCAAGCGAAGGGAAGAAATGGGGGTGACTTTGCCTCCATTGCTAGCAGCTCATCTTGGAAGGACTGAAGCTGGGGTTCCGTTGCATCCTTCTCACGCATCAGGCGTAGAAGGCAATCCGTCTACAATTAATATGGGAGGAAATCTTCCTCCCAACGGTATGTACCCCTCGTTCCAAACTCAGTCTTATCCTCAAAATTTATATCCTCCAGTAAATGGACAGCCTAATAACCCAAGCTTCCCCCAAAATTATGGGAGCATGCCCTTCGGCCATCCTATGGCGTACCCTCCGTCCGCCATGGGAAACGGTTACCCGTTTGCCATGAATACACCTTATCAGTCCTACCCGAGCCAAACTCCTATGGGAATGCCCCCAACCAGCAATCCATATAATACTGTCCCCATGTACGCACCACCTTATAATTGTCTATATTCAGACCCTATGGGTTCAGCTACACCTTTCGTTAGGTAGATAGAAGATTACCCATTGCCTAATGGGTTGAAAATGCCTTCACATGTCGGGACTTATGATGGGAAGGGGGATTCGGACAATTTCTTACACTTGTTCGAAGGGGCTATCAAAATGCAAAAATGGGTTATGCCGGTGGCTTGTCATATGTTTACATATACCCTACGGGATTCTGCTCGTATTTGGTGGAATGGGCAAAAGCCCGGCAGCATCATCAACCTTGATGATCTCAAAGCTAAGTTCTGGTCACACTTCAGTCAGCAAAAGAAGTTCACGAGAACTCATTTAACGGTGCACAACATTAAACAAAAAGAAAACGAAAGCACAAGGGCCTTCGTTACTAGGTACACCGATGAGACTTTGCAGATTTTGGGTCTTCATGAAGATCAGCGTATTTCGGGTTTCGTACATGGTCTTCGAAATCGGAGTTTGGTGGAATTCTTGTCCACTGACCTTCCGAAAACTTACAAATGGTTAACTGAAAAGACATATACTTGGATCGAAGCAAAAGAGGTGTCCACTAATGGGGCTCTGATAGATAAAGATAGCAACAACAAGTTTTTGAAGCATTCTTCGTGGGAGGGGTCCAAGAATAAGAACAAGAATAGAGATAGGTTTTCTCCGTACAACAAAGGCCCCAACCATGGTTTGTTAAGCAGTCTAACGAAGTCTCCAAAGGAAATACTTGCTACGGAGAGGGCTGCCAAAGCCTTCGAAGCACCTCCTCGTATGACAAGTAAGGGCAAAAACAGGGATACCAGCAAGTACTGTCACTTCCACGAAAATTATGGCCACGATACTAACAGTTGTAGAGAATTAAAGAAACAAATTGAAGAGGCCGTAAGGTCTGGGCAGTTGGCACACCTGGTAAAAGGAATCAAGAAAGGCAAAGAAGAAATGACCGACACTCAATTGGCTAAAGATGCTACTCCTCTCGAAGCCCCAATACTCATGGTCCGTTGGGGCGAAGCCGGCTTAAAGAGAAAGGTGACGGAGGGTAACGAAGTAGGGGAGGTAACTTTTCCTCCTCTTGCAGGTCAAGTCCCTTTAGACGATCCGGTAGTCATCAAAGTCCTCATTTCCAACCGAGAAGTGAATAGAGCCTATATGGACTGTGGAAGCTCCTGCGAAATCATCTACGAGCACTGTTTCCTCAAACTTAATCCTTCGATCAGGTCACAGCGAATTGATTCGAAGAAACCCTTGGTAGGATTTTCTGGTGAACATTCGTGGCCTCTGGGAGAAGTTCCGTTGGAGATAACGATTGGAGAGGGCAAGTTCGCAAGGACAGAAACCCTCATGTTCGCTATCATAAGGTCCAACTCTCCTTACAACTTGTTGATAGGAAGGACCGCCATGCAAAAAATGGGTATCATAGTCTCCACCATACACGCAGAGGTAAAATTCCATACACCTTATGGGATAGGCACCGTATTCTCCACTTACAATCAAGGACATATGGGAGACAACGGTAAAAAGATTAGAGAAAGTCCAGAGGAGCCTCCGAAGGTCATCCTAAGTTGTACAGATTCCGAAGAACGTATCGTGGTGAATGAGCTCTATCCAGAGCAAACGGTGGTAATCGGAAAGCAACTCCCTGCTAACTTCAAAGCAGACTTGGAGAAGCTACTCAGAGCCAACAAAGACGTATTCGCATGGACGTATTCAGATATGACCGGGGTTCCCAGAACTCTTATGATCGACGGCAAGCCCTTCGGTACAGAGCATAAGCTTAACGAGTTCAAGCACATTGAACCAATTAAGCAAAAGCGACGAAGCCTGGCACCAGAAAGAAGTGCAGCCGCTTGTAAAGAGGTGGACGAGCTTGTACAAGCAAGAATTCTCAGAGAAGTGAAATACCAAACTTGGGTTGCTAATCCAGTCATGGTAAAGAAAAGTGATGGAGGGTGGCGTATGTGTGTTGACTTCACCGACCTCAACATAGTCTGTCCGAAGGACTGCTACCCTCTACCAGAAATTGATTGGAAGGTCGAATCCCTTTCGGGGTTCCGTTTGAAATGCTTTCTGGATGCCTACAAGGGGTATCACCAAATACAAATGACGAAGGAAGATGAGGAGAAAACAGCCTTTTACACAGGAAAGGGTGTCTATTGTTACAAGAAGATGCCCTTCGGCCTAAAGAACGCAGGGGCTACTTATCAGCGTTTAGTAGACAAGGCCTTCCATAAGCAAATTGGAAGGAACTTGGAAGCCCACGTCGATGACATGGTAATAAAAAGCAGAACCGAAGAGGACCTCCTCTCTGACATTTAAGAAACCTTCGATCAATTACGGGCAATCAACATGAAGCTTAACCCCAAGAAGTGTTCCTTTGGCATGGAGGAAGGGAAATTCTTGGGGCATTTGATAACGAAACAAGGGATTAAAGCTAACCCTTCGAAGGTTAAAGCCATCACTGATCTTCAAGCTCCAAAGTCATTAAAGGAAGTCCACAGCCTCAACGGGAAGCTTGCGGCACTTAGTAGGTTCCTGTCGAAAGGGGCGGATCGGTCTTTACCATTCTTCAAAACACTCAAAGGGTGCACAGATAAAAAAAACTTTCCAATGGAGTTGTGAGGCGGAAGCAGCCTTCGAAAAGCTAAAGGAATTCATAGAAATCTTGCCAACACTTACAGCCCCAATCAAAGGCGAAGTGTTGTTCATGTACATTACGGCTTCCTTCGAAAGCATCAGCGCGGTGCTTTTAGCCGAAAGGGAAAAGAAACAAGTCCAAATATACTTTGTTAGCAGGGTTCTACAAGGAGCTGAACTAAACTATCCGGAGTTGGAAAAGCTAATTCTTGCTTTGGTTTATGCTGCAAGACGCCTTCGAAGATACTTTCAGGCTCATCCCATCACAGTATTGACTGATAAGCCTATTAGACAGATACTGTCGAAGCCTGAGAAATCAGGAAGGGTAGCTGATGAAGCGAAAAGTGTACCGCTTTTAGGGGGTCATTTAAGCCCTAAATCGTATTTATTTGATCAAATATTGCCCTAAATCGTTCCTTTTGTCATTTTAGGTACTTTGGAGAAGAAATCTGGAAAATGAAGCATTTTGGACATTTTTGGAGCATAAAAGTGAAGAAAACGACAAAGTCTCAAAATCGGCTGGAAAAGTACCCTTGACGGCGTCAAGTATTGCTCTTGACGGCGTCACGGCTTGGCAAAAAAATGTGGATATGAAAATTACTCATGATAAGCCAGAGAATTTTACAATGAATTTCTGACGGCGTCACCCTTTAAGGTGATCAAGGCCATCACGGTTTAAGTTAAAGCGAGACGGCGTCAAGCTCATTTCTGACGGCGTCACCCCTTGATAAGCCAGAGCGGATTTTTGAGCACTAAAGAGGGACGGCGTCAAGAAGGCCATCCGGGAACCCTAGACACAACGAGGTGACGGCGTCAAGATCTACAACGTGATGCCGTCAGCCCTTAAACTCTATATATAGTTTTGCAATATTTTGTCATTAGGGTGCAACTTTGTGAGGAGAAACCCTAAGACGAATTTCTGCCATTTTTAAGGGTTTTCATACCCTTGGATCTCCCATGTTTAATTGAAGATAAGTAATTGTTTAATCAATCAATATGTCTATGTGTTGTGTGATTACATCTTGTTCTTGTCTTTTAATTAACACGCTAGGCTAGATTTATCTTGTGTTTGCTTAGATCTAATGAAACCTAGCTATTGATTATCGGTTATTAGTGTGTTATTAATTGTATTGAATGATTGTTTATCGATGTTAGACTTAAGAAAACTGGCTAACCTCCTATACGGTAACTTGCTTGAACGTCTTAAGAAACATGAACCAATGCGTACTAGGTTTTTATGGTTGTATTTAATGCATGAGCGAATTCTAGTGATCCCATGTTAGGAGCTTCCTAGCCGGCTCGACATAGGAGTGAAGTAGGAGCTTGTAGAGTTGGGGAAGTACGTACGCCACCCCACGATTGGTATTAAGGAATACACCCATCATCCACGCAATTAATACACACTAATCAACCGGTAAAAGATAGTTAGGGAGTAAGGAAATCTAAGTAAACACATTTCTCTCCATATAAGTTTCACAACCTTTTCATTTTTAGTTATTTTATTTTATTTGCATTCGTAGTAATTTGGGTTAGTTGACTAGCAACTAATTCCGCCCACTCCTTCAAACCCGAGATTTTACTTGCTTTCATAAAAAATAAAAAAAATACAAAAAGAATCTTCCCTCACCCTTAGACCTATTAGAGTAGTTTTTCAATCCTAACGACACTATTCCCTGTGGAGAACGATCAATCCCCCTGTACTTACCACTACACTATACTACATCGGTCAGGTACACTGCCTGGTAGGGTTGTAAGCCTCTTGAGATCCCTCGAGAGGTAAAACCTGTTGTAAGGTCGCAAAACCACGCATCAAGTTTTTGGCGCCGCTGCCGGGGAGTAGTTATTGCTTAGGTTGAAATTTTATTTTTATTAGGTCTACTCACAAGATTCCTATCAAGTGAGATTTTTTCTTTTTATTTTGTAGCTTTCTCGTAGTCTATCTTTTCTTTGTGATTTTGTTTGTAATTTGCTTCAAATGGACTTTTCACTTAGACTTCTAAGATTGCAAGATATGGTTGAGTGGCTAGAACACCAAGGAGTTCAAAATACCTCATTTAGAGACACCTATGAATCATATGAGCCTTCACCTAGGATAGATTCTTATGAACAACCTCCATGTTTAGGATCTCATCTTAGTGAGGCCAATAGGAAAAGCGACCTAGTTTGCCAAGGAATTGTGGATAGAGCTGAAGCAATAAACCATAAGTTGGATGAAGCGCTAGGTTTGTTATCATCACTACCTAAGAAAACAATTGATGAGGATATAGGTGATCTTGACACGTGGAATTATGAGGTAAATACCATAAGCCCACAAAATACTCAACCATCATTTGAGGCACCCACACCGCCCGTGACTTACCCGGAAGAAGTAGAAGAGACTTTAGGAATCCCGATGGAGGTAGAACCCTTGGACCAAGCACAACTAGAGGATATAGGTTTGAACACTTTTAGTGATGACCTTACTCTTAGTTCTAGGGAATTTCCTAGTGTTGATGAGCCGGAACCTCAACCTTTACACAACTTTTCATCCTTAGATTTACATCTAGGAGACAAAAGAGGAACCGACCCACCCATAAACATATATTATCCGGGTAGTTTTAGGATGAAGGAAGCCATTCACTCACCCCCTTCACCTCACGTGACATATTTCCACCCTAAGGGTGTGTATCGCTACTTCCACCCGCACTTAATCCTAAGTGTAGGGAAAACCTCCCCTATTTCCGTTAAATAAGGGTAGAGTCAGGCTCGTGACTCGAACAAAAACAAGCGCTTCTTGGGAGGCAACCCAAGCTTTATTTGTTTGTTTGTTTATTTGTTTGTTTGTTTGTTTGATTTTATTTGTTTCCGTATGCAAGTTTAATTGTTATTGTTTGTGCTCATGTTTCAAAGTAAATTGTGAAAATGCTTTATTTTGTTTTTAACTTCGTCTTAACTACATATAAAGGTATTTTGCAAAAGATAAGTGTAAGGGAATCCAAATTTGTTTACAAGAACAAGATTGAACATGAATCACAACAATATTATATGAGCATGCATACTAGTAATTGTTAGAGTCAAATGCTTGTATCGAGTCATAATGAATATTTTGCAGGATTTCCAGGAAGTGAGGCATAAGTTTTTCCAGAAATTTTCCGGAAACTAACCATAAAATTTCTGCAGGTCACTTCTGACGGCGTCAAGTGTAAAATTCTGGAAATTTTGCAAGTTTTGTTTTTCTACCGGAGTCATAAAGTTTTTGTTAAATCTTTAGTTTTATAAACTCCAGGAAATCTGCAAATATTCATTCTACAAGCATTATATCTTTAATCGTTTTGTTTTTATTTCTAAGTCTGGAATTACATCTAGTTGTGAGTTTTCTTTGTTCAGGTTGATGCTTTGGGTTTTTTGTGTTTGTTTTCTCAGGTTTAATAGGTTATATTGGACAAGAAGATGATTTATATTTCGGAAGGGAAGCTTTCAACGTTCATTTTCTTGGAGGAGGATTTAACCATGTTACCGGATTATCCACATCGAACGAATCAGGGGAGTATTTGTTTTCATTCTTTTACCTTATGTACTTTTACATCCTTTGAATGAACATTGGGGACAATGTTCAGCTTAAGTGTAAGGGGAGGGTAAATGATGATACCTTAGAGAATACAATTGCACTTGATTTTTGTTTGTTTGATGGTAGATGTGTAATAAAAGTGAGATAAATACTTGTTAGGGCAATTTTAGTGCCAAATTTAAAATTTTTTACAACATTTAGGAGTGAAACTTTGGTCTTAATGAGCGTCTCATGGATAGGAAGTTATATGACTAGCACAAAAAACCGTACCACTAAAAAATTTTCCACCCCCAAATATGTGAGGTTCGCCCCTAGAATTGGTAGGAAAAGCATTTATGCTATGATGTGTGTACCGGTAGCACTTAGATTCTAGAATTTGCGTTAGAACCATTCCGAGGCCACAAGTGAGACTACATTCGTGTAGTTAGATTTACTACATGATAAGAGGCATTAGGATTAACCCATTGTTTTACACCTGTGTTTTTATTATAATTACTTTGGCTACATTGGTCAAGTAATTCTCCCACACCCTTTGCGTTGTACTCATTTTTAGTACACGATACCCCTAGTATACCCCTCAGAGCCTATCTTTTCGTTTTGACCTTTAAGCATTTTACTTAAAGGAAGAATTTGTTTACACCCCACTGAAATGTACACCCAAATCGCCTTAGCCTACCTTGTATGCACTCATTTTTAGTACATTATTGTGACAACATTTGTTTAAACCCCAAGTTAATTATCTAATTGATTACATGGTTGCTAAGTCGAGTCATATCCTTGTACATATTGTTTTGGGACGATTGGGACTCATGGGTAAAGTACTAGTGTAATGGAGTAATGGGGAAGAACATCATTTATTACCCCCATATGTGCTAAATATTTTTAAAAGTACTCCAAGTGTTTCGATTATCTTAATTCGAGTCATTAGAATAGTTATTTGTAAAGTTATGTAAAAGTTCAAGTGTAAGGGGAATGCAACGCCCCTATGATGTATTATTTTGGATGGTAGGGCAAGAATGTATGCAAAAAAAAAAAAAAAAAAAAAAAAAAAAAGAGAAAAAGAAAAGTAGAAGAAACATACGGACTACCATCCCGTTTCATTTTATGTTTATTTTATGTTTTTGTTATTTTGTTTTTAGCTTAAGTCGAGTCTAGTCTTGGCTTAGCAACGCCATATTGTACATGTAATTAATCAAGATCTTTAACTCGCCACCAGTAAAATATCCTTTATCCAACAAAACCGTGTTTATCATGTCCCTACACCTCACGTTATAACCCATTTAAAAGCCCTCTTTGATAGTTTATCTTAGGTTCTTACGCCTAGTGGAGGAGGTTTTCGATCCTTTCCCAAGCCTATGGTAATCTATTTGCTATGACAGGTAGTGAGAGATATTATCCGTTTTCATTTATGAGATTTATTTTGATGACACCTGAGAGATGTGAGTATCTAAACACTACTTGTGAGGTGCTAGTTTGTAATCTCCTTGCTTATTATGATTAAAGTGGAACAATTATTTGTTGTAATTACTTTTATATTAGCATTAAATGACCCCTAACTTGTATTTTGATTAGAATAAAAGCGCATTTGCTTGAGGACAAGCAAATCTCAAGTGTAAGGGTATTTGATGAAGCGAAAAGTGTACCGCTTTTAGGGGGTCATTTAAGCCCTAAATCGTATTTATTTGATCAAATATTGCACTAAATCGTTCCTTTTGTCATTTTAGGTACTTTGGAGAAGAAATCTGGAAAATGAAGCATTTTGGACGTTTTTGGAGCATAAAAGTGAAGAAAACGACAAAGTCTCAAAATCGGCTGGAAAAGTACCCTTGACGGCGTCAAGTATTGCTCTTGACGGCGTCACGGCTTGGCAAAAAAATGTGGATATGAAAATTACTCATGATAAGCCAGAGAATTTTACAATGAATTTTTGACGGCGTCACCCTTTAAGGTGATCAAGGCCATCACGGTTTAAGTTAAAGCGAGACGGCGTCAAGCTCATTTCTGACGGCGTCACCCCTTGATAAGCCAGAGCGGATTTTTGAGCACTAAAGAGGGACGGCGTCAAGAAGGCCATCCGGGAACCCTAGACACAACGAGGTGACGGCGTCAAGATCTACAACGTGACGCCGTCAGCCCCTAAACTCTATATATAGTTTTGCAATATTTTGTCATTAGGGTGCAACTTTGTGAGGAGAAACCCTAAGACGAATTTCTGCCATTTTTAAGGGTTTTCATACCCTTGGATCTCCCATTTTTAATTGAAGATAAGTAATTGTTTAATCAATCAATATGTCTATGTGTTGTTTGATTACATCTTGTTCTTGTCTTATGATTAACATGCTAGGCTAGATTTATCTTGTGTTTGCTTAGATCTAATGAAACCTAGCTATTGATTATCGGTTATTAGTGTGTTATTAATTGTATTGAATGATTGTTTATCGATGTTAGACTTAAGAAAACTGGCTAACCTCCTATACGGTAACTTGCTTGAACGTCTTAAGAAACATGAACCAATGCATACTAGGTTTTTATGGTTGTATTTAATGCATGAGCGAATTCTAGTGATCCCATGTTAGGAGCTTCCTAGCCGGCTCGACATAGGAGTGAAGTAGGAGCTTGTAGAGTTGGGGAAGTACGTACGCCACCCCACGATTGGTATTAAGGAATACACCCATCATCCACGCAATTAATACACACTAATCAACCGGTAAAAGATAGTTAGGGAGTAAGGAAATCTAAGTAAACACATTTCTCTCCATATAAGTTTCACAACCTTTTCATTTTCAGTTATTTTATTTTATTTGCATTCGTAGTAATTTGAGTTAGTTGACTAGCAACTAATTCCGCCCACTCCTTCAAACCCGAGATTTTACTTGCTTTCATAAAAAATAAAAAAAATACAAAAAGAATCTTCCCTCACCCTTAGACCTATTAGAGTAGTTTTTCAATCCTAACGACACTATTCCCTGTGGAGAACGATCAATCCCCCGTACTTACCACTACACTATACTACATCGGTCAGGTACACTGCCTGGTGGGGTTGTAAGCCTCTTGAGATCCCTCGAGAGGTAAAACCTGTTGTAAGGTCACAAAACCACGCATCAGTAGCTAAATGGGCTATCGAATTGGGAGAACATGAGATAGAATACAAGGGTCGAAACTCAGTCAAAGGTCAGGTACTTGCGGATTTTCTAGCTGAAACGCCTTCCGGACCTAGCCAAGGTAAAGAGGTTCCTAAGCAACAATCTTCGAAGACGATTGAGGGATGGAAGCTGTACACAGATGGAGCCTCAAGTTCCGATGGATCTGGGGCGGGTTTAATGTTGGTTAGTCCGAAAGGAAAAGAGTATACTTATGCATTGCGCTTCAAATTCGAAGCCACCAACAACGAAGCTGAGTACGAAGCTCTGTTAGCCGGCCTTCGACTAGCGAAAGAAATGGAAGTTCAGAATCTGTCCATATTCGTAGACTCCCAGCTAGTTGCTAATCAAGTCAAGGGCTCCTATGAAGCAAGACAGCCCACCATTAAGCAATATTTGGAAAAGGCTAAGGAACTTCTTCAAGGCTTTGAAACCTATGATATAGTACATGTCCGCAGAAATCAAAACAAGAAGGCAGATGGCCTAAGCAAGTTGGCCTCAATGGCATTTGCTCATTTAACGAAGGAGGTTTTGGTAGAAGTATTGGCTGATAGGTCAATTGAATGGGGCGAAGTTTCTAACATCATAGCCGAGGAAGGCACCAACTGGATGACTCCGATTAGGGAGTATTTGATCAGCGGTATCCTGCCAGAAGACCCTAAACTGGCTCGAAAGGTCCGGATCAAAGCTCCCCAATATAGACTTATTGGGGATAATCTATACAGGAGATCCTTCTTAACCCCATGGCTTCGTTGTGTGGGACCAAAACAGGCTTCGAATATCATATACGAGGTTCACGAAGGATCTTGCGGGTTGCATGCAGGCCCTCGCTCCGTTGTCTCAAAAGTAATAAAGCTTGGGTATTATTGGCCGTCCATGCACAGGGATGCAATAGAAATAATACAAAAGTGCGAAGCATGTCAGATCCACTCCAAAGTCCCGAGAATGCCTAAACAAGACATGACCTCCGTTACGTCAGCATGGCCTTTCTGCCAATGGGGAATTGACATAGTCGGACCCCTACCAGTTGCTCCAGGGGGAGTAAAGTTCTTGGTTGTAGCCATAGACTACTTTACCAAATGGGTTGAAGCGAAGCCCTTGGCATCGGTAACAGGAAGGCATATGGAGAAATTCGTGTGGGAACACATAATCTGTCGTTTCGGTGTCCCTCACATTATCATCTCCGACAATGGAAAGCAGTTCACCGAAGGGGTGTTCCCAACCTTCTGCGAAGGCCTGAAGATCAAACAGTCATTCACTTCCGTTTATCATCCCCAAGGTAATGGACAAGTAGAAGTCACAAACCAGGACATCATAGAAGGAATTGAAAAGAGATTGGGACGAAGCCATCATGGGTGGGTAGACCAACTACCCCAAGTTCTGTGGGCACATAGGACGCACCCCAAGTCAAGCCACGGGGAGACTCCTTTTAGCCTTACTTATGGAACGGAAGCTGTTATACCCTCCGAAATAAGCATCGAAACGGAACGCATTGTGAACTTTGAAGAAAAGGCAAATGACGAAAGGATTCGAAAAAATCTTGATCTTCTGGAAGAAAGAAGAGAAATAGCTTCGATCAGGGAGGCTATCCACAAACAGAAGATTGAAAAATACTATAAAAACCGAGTTCGACCCTCCACGCTCAAGCCAGGTGAATATGTCCTTCGTTTGAATAGTGCAAGCAAGGCCGAATACGAAGGAAAACTAGGGCCAACATGGGAAGGACCCTACGTTATATCGGAAGCCTACGGCAACGGCGCGTACAAGCTCGCAACGCTTAAAGGAGAAGTCATGGATAGAACTTTGAACGGTACTAACCTTCGTAAGTTTTACATCTAAAACTTACTACAAAAAAAACACTCAGTTTGTTTTTACAATTTCATGTAACGCATTCTTCTCATCTGGGGAAAGAAGCATTAATGGTATGTGTCTTAGTATTCATTTCTTAAAATGATGTAATCCTCCCTACCCAATTAATGATATAACGCATTTCCCTCAAATCTCTTGTGTCGTTCTTTACAACAAAGATTTGTCCAGCCAAGTAGTATAAAAGTTTCAATGTCGAAGGATGTAGCAAGGCACACGCCTTGTA
Source organism: Artemisia tridentata subsp. tridentata (assembly GCA_021014915.2). Lineage (NCBI taxonomy): Eukaryota > Viridiplantae > Streptophyta > Magnoliopsida > Asterales > Asteraceae > Artemisia > Artemisia tridentata. The sequence continues at coordinate 15,969,343 of CP139505.1, forward strand.
TATAAATAACATCCAGTATAATTCACATTAACTTTCCTATGAAGTCTTAGGGTATTAAAAGCCCTCTGCTACTTAAGGATAAAGATGGAGTGGGTCGCGACCCTCTGTCGCAGTCAAATTATACGATTGCTTAAAATCTTGGTCCAAAATACACACAATAAGGTTATAACCTTAGGTTGTATGTGTACGCTCTTGAAATGAGCGTAAGAGAAGATAAACATGACAATAAAAGTGGGACATATCCCACTAAATTAGCATAAACAAAGACTACGTACAGTCTTAGCTATCATAATCACAAAAAGGACAATTGTCTAAAGTTACGGGTCGAAGCCCAGTAACACGAAAGATAAATTGTTCAAACAGGAACAAAGATAAATTATCTCAAACAAATAATATGTTGGGGAATCATTTCAAGGTTGAGCAGAGTTGGATTTCCTTGTTGAGGATGAAGGTTGGATCTTCATAGGCTTCTTTGCCAAAAGCTCCTCTATTGGAGCCAATGGATCTTTGGTTACCTCGGCAAGATAAGGGTACTTTGTTGAAGTAAACGCATCACCAGCCTCATTAAACTCTTGCTCAGAATCTGGGCAATAGTAAGACACCTCCGACAAAACAACGGGTTTCTTTGTCTTGGCAATTTCTTCCAATTCGGTGCAGGTTCCGTAGTAGATGGCTGCGTTCACAAGTCTCCCAATAACTTCCCCCACCTCATCGCTATGGTACAATTCCATCGCCACATGAGGAACAACTCTCGAAACTACCTCAGCTCGGTCTCTCTCCAAGATTTGAAGTTGGGATCTAAGATCATTGATCTTATCACAAAGATTAATCTCCTGCTCAGCCAGCCTAGACCTTTCGACCTCCAGGCTTGTACATTTAGACTCGAGTGCGGCAATCTGGGCTCTATAAATGGAAACTTTGGACTCCTCAACCTTCAATTTATTGCACCTCGCTTGGGATTCTTTCAATTGGCCTTCGAGTCTGTCAATTTTGACTCGCATACCTTGTACGAAGGGATTCTTCTCAAAGTCCTCCATCACTTCTTTACACTTAGCCTCCAACTCATCATGTTCCTGATCCCTAGCTTTTTCTTTAGCTAAGATATCATTCATTTTTACCCTCACATCCAACACCGTTTGCATCAATTCCATTGTTCTCGAATTAAGATGATTATCCAAAACAGCCTGCCTAGCGTAACTTTTGGAGTGAAGGTCGCAAAGCTCTTCAATAGACATGTTATTCAAGACTCCTTTCCAACTGGTAGGTGTCATTTTGTCAACCAATTGTCGACAGGCGTGTGCATTAGGAAGTTCGACAACATCGGGAAGGCCTAAAAAAGAAAGGAAAACAAGTTATATGATGCATGACATTTGATACGCATGAAAGATGCTAGCTTACTTGGAGTAGGGTCATCAGGAATCATTAGAGGAGTGGGTATAAAGGTTTTAGAGTGTGATCCTTTGGGCTTCACAACTCTCGCTGGAGGGGTAGGAAGGGCTAATTTCCTCTTCGGAGGGTTCCTTACAGACATGGCAGCCTTTGCTTTCTTACTTCTCTTATCTGAAAGACCGGAGGACCTTGCGAGCCTCGTTTGAAATTCCTTGATAAGGGGATCATCGGAATCTGCAACAGTTTCCACAAACTGCGGAGTCTTGTCATTCTCAATTGACATGGATGGAGAACCTATTCCGTAGCTTATATTTTCTGGCTCTTTAGGGACAAAACTAACTTCTCTAATACCACGAGCCACGACGAAGTTCCTGAATGCCATCCCTACATAAAAAGAAAAAAAAAGATAAATATCATCAGATAAGTCATTTACTTTATTTTAATAGGTATATACATACTTTTCCCATTGCAGATTATCTCAGGTTCCAATGGAGAGCCTTCCCAATGATCTATAATCCCCGCCATAAACAGTATCGGCTCAGGAAACGTTTGCACATCAAATGGGTGACGTTCAAGACGTTGGTAGAGGGGATAGCTTCTAACGAAGTGTGGCAAAGGATCATCAAAACGTTCTCGTCAAAACGAAAGTCTTTGTCTAGCAACGCTGGATATTTGGGAGGTATGATAGTATCTTGCACATAGAAAAATAGACCTTTCCATTTTCTTATGTTGGCAAAAGGTTTTGTTATTAAACAGGGAACATCAGGTTCACTTCTTTTACCTAAGGTTAACCAATCACCACCAGGGCAAAGGTTGATGAAGCCTCTAAGCACGTTAAGTGTGGGCTCATAACCATAAGCTTTGCATACGACAATGTAGGTGGTTAGTTTGGCTAAGCCAAATGGGTTCAACCTGGAAATATGTACTTGATAATACTGTAAAAATTCTAAGATTAGTGGATGAATAGGAATCCTAAAGTTGGATTCTGTAAAAGCATGAACATATAACCCAACATACCCAGCGGGGGCGTCAAAAATACTTTGGTTTTCGTTTGGGAGTATCACTTTATACTTTTTAAGTATGGGATATTTTTCAAAAAAATCCGCCAAAGCCTGTTCTGATAAGGTACACTTTTGTTGCCTAATGGTTCTTTTTGCTGCCATACTCATCTTGTATTTGTAACAATAAGAACGAGGGAGGGTAATTACCTTAAATCTCAGAAGAAGCACAAAGCACAGTACCGTGTATGTGTATTTTGGGCGCAAAATAAAAGTATGATCATGTAGGGATGAGCAAGAGTTTATGTATCCCTATTGAAAGTTTACCCTGACCGTCCACGTGTAATATACGGACTCAAAGCTGCTTTTTCAATTTTGAAAAGAAGTTTGGAGATACCGATATCTTGGCTGCTGTATTTAATAGCGTGGTAGTTAGTTATTTAATATCCGCATTTATTGCATATTTGGGTCAAACACTTATCCTTATTCCATTCGAATTTGTGACGGAAAGGATAGAGTGTGGCATGTTTTTTGAGTCGAATGCAATTTATACTTGTGCGTATATATCACTTTCGACTGGGGGGCTTGATGATGTACCCTCCGAATGGGTCGAAGGACTCCCCTTCGAGCCTGTAGAAAGCCCTCCCTTCGGAGGCCCAGGTTAATCTTCTAACACGTTTCATTGGCGTAAAACCATTCGCCTGCGAACTGGTTACCATGTGTGAATCCGCCAATCGAAGCCCTAAGCCCTTCGGGGTATTCCTGACGAAGGGACTAGCACGAAGGACCATCCTGACCTGGTCAAACCCACGTCTCCTCTTCCCCTTGGCTTTCCCGCCAAAACAGAGATCGTGGGCTACAAAGCCCTAGCGGTTACCACTTTCCATGGGACGCCCCCATGATCTCCGAACAATGTGCAACCGCCCACTATGTCCTATTTCTCCCCTATAAATAGCATAGTCAGGCCAAAACTAAGTAAGTTAACTTCACTCTCTCAATTTACGACCTATATTACCAATACACATACTTACTCGCACGCCGGAGGTGGTTCGCAGGGTCCAACCCCTGCCCAATCACTTAACGTAGTGTCTTCGTATTTCTTATTTTCAGGTTAAGAACAAGCTTGGCGCAATCTCAACACCCCATTATTCCTTTGATCACCATCGAAGGCTTGGTTGGCAATTATTTGTTCAATCACTACTCATTCTAAGTTTCCATACATTTCCTTTTGTCGTCTCAACAACCTAGCAATTCGGCAGGTGCAGATGTCTGCACAAAGCGAGTTAAAACAACGAAAGGAACTGTAGGGGGAACCCACAAGGGCTACCTATGTTGCATTTTCAATTCCATTTTTTTAATGATGTTAAACCAGCATCTTCAAAGTAATGTAGCGATAGACAACCTACCTAACAACATACCTGGGTTCCATTGGTTAAATTCATTGAGTTCCTTAAAACCATTTATCTATGAAAAAACACTAACGATTTTAAGAAACTTGGTCAAATTAAGCAAAGGTTCAGTGGTACAAAAGCCTTTTATGATATTTTACAGAATCACCAACTCTTTCTACTATACACTACCTTTACACATATTTTACAACTTTATGCATCTTGCCGAGTTCATTCACCGCTTTCCACAGATTTAGGAAATTAAGACCATGTGGTATTATTTGTCTGCCGACACTAAAAAGCTGAAACTTTTTGTTTTTGACGTTATGTTTTTCTTTTGCAAATTTGTAACTCCAGTTCCAGAAAAAATGTTGGTCAACAATAAGATATATTTCTGAAACAGAGATGAGAAATCGGAGAGAACGGTGTGACAAGTGATTTGGTGCGAATTACTTCCTCGCACCATCCTGTTCCATTTCCCATCTATCTTTCAGAATTCAATCATATTGTTAACCAGCGGCTTCCATGAAACTGAATATACGAATATGCGAAAAAAAAAGAAAAAAAAAATGGAAAAAAAAAAACATATAATAAAAAAAATGTCAAAAAGTACTTTGAGCTTCCCCTTAAAAGCCCATTCCTACGTCATTGTAATTGCAATGGGTTTGCCACAAGCCTTTGCACGTATTTCATTGACATAGCAACGGGGTTTCGAGCGGATGCTCAAAGTATCAAAGTGTGTCGTGGTGCGAGCAACGACCTCTGAAACACGCCAACCCTAATTCACAATGAACAATTATGATACTAAAACACACACAAATCAAGTCGTCCATAGAAATCCTTATGCATCATCATTTTTACGGACGACTTGATTTGTGTGTGTTAGAGTATCATTATCGTTCATTGTGAATTAGGATTGTCGTATTCATGGTTGATCTGACCTTCCCCTCAAATTCCTTTTGGTATTTGAACGGTCTATCAATATGTCTGATGCAGCCCATTGTTTAAAGACCATTTAAATAGCAAAAGGGATTCGAGAGGGAAGTCAGATTTTCCATGTATGGTTATCCATTCTTTTTTATGAGGTTGGTCTGACCTTCCCCTCAAATTCCTTACACCATTTTTTTAAATTAAATTTCTAAAATGTGTTATTTCTTTATGTTCCTTTTAACAGGGGAACACATAGTTTAGGTTGCTCAAAATTAAATGGCGTAAGCAGTTATTCCAGATTTACAAAAACATGAATGGATCGTTCTACGTTGTCAGTGCTGAAATGGAAGTTCGTATGTTTCATACTGGCAACGGTTCACCATGAACTTCAGAGAAAAGCAAGATCACTTTTACAATACAAATTTCACAAAGTTCGTATGAACCATGTAAATACCATTTTTTGGATATGTATTTTAATGAAGTGTTAAACATACTTTGTGAAATTTGTATTGTAAAAAATTAGATGAACAAATGTTGAAGCTCTTTTCTCTGAAGGGGGGAGCCCTCCCTACTTCAATGGAAAGGGGGAAGAGCCGTTTTTTGACAGCCGCTCCTCTACAACTACCTTTCGTCCGGTGCCCAACAATGGGATGCAATTCTGGGAGATTGGTGCAAAGCGAAATAGGATAGTCTTATAAGTAATTTGGTACACATTACTTTTTTACACTATGCTATTTCGCTTCTCACTGATCTTCCAGAATCCAGCCGTATTGTTGACCACTACTTTTGCTTGAAGGAACGTACGACGTTGGATGTACCTACTTTCGTAGAACGAATCCCACAAGAGCCTTTGATAGACAGTAAGATGCAATTTCGGCAGATTGGTGCGAAACGGAATAGGATAGTGTTAAAAGTGATCTGATCCAGATTACTTCTTAGCATTATCCTATTTCATTTCCCACTGATCTTCCGGAATTGGAACGTACTGTTGGTCAACACGCTTTTCTTAGCGAGCATACGCATTGAATGCAGCGCCATACGCCTGTCATGGTTGTGTCTTTTTCACATACTCATAAGTACGGTGACATAAAAGGTACTGATCAACAATAGGGTCCAATTCGTAAAGAGAGATGACAAACAGAAGAGAATGCTGTGATAATGACTCTGACCGAATCACTTCTCCGCAACGTCCATTTCCGTTTCCCATCTTTCCTTTGTAATTGGACCGTATTGTTCATCAGTACCATCTATGTCACCACGGTTGTAAGTACGCAGAAAAACTCTAGCTCCTGTAAAGAAAAGATAAATCGTTCTTATCTATGAATTTACAGACATTCACCATCCTTAGTGTGTATACCAAAAACAAACAAGTATCAGTACTGCTGCTGCTGTACTTACATAGTATGTTCATTGAACGTTCACAGTTTGTCACTATTTTCATACCTACTGTATTCGCATGGATAATTTATACGTGTTTTCCTACCTTTCAGGTTTGCGCAGTCAGATACGGCAATAAACACAAGTTAAGTTTTCTTAGAATTTATGGACTTAAATGGTTTTATTGCATCTCTTCTAACAGATTTTCTAACTTCAGCGGCCTATATAAAAAACATAACAAAATCTCGCCCTGTAGAGCTGCCAATACACAGGTACCCAAATGGAAATATATTAAATTTTTTAATGAAATCTTAACTGACTTTTTAAGACTTAGTGAAAAAAATCTGTGTCCTGTTTTCATTAAAGGTATGCGATAAAATTTTCGCGTTCAAAGATGGTATAGGAGATAACAAAAGACTAACGCGTTCGTTAAAAAAAATTGTTACAATAAGAGCAACAAAGACTAGCTGATATTTTTGCATTTGACGATACTAACACCTGGTGTACTGCTGCTGTTATAATTTTTTTTTGTTGGTATATTCATGATTGCATTTGCATAAAAGATCTTGATCAGCAACACGATACACTTACTGAAAAAACATACGAAACCGAAGAGAATGCTGTGACGAATGATTTGAAGCAAATCACTTCGTTAGAGTTTCCTTTCCCGTTTCTTATCTGTCGTTCGTAATGGAACCGTACTGTTGATTTGTACCTTTTATATAACTGCACTTGCGAATATGCAAAAACAATCCGACTTTTATAAGTGCAGGCCATAAAGTTTTAATATTGGCAGATAAAAAAACGAACAGCTAATCTTCGGCCCCTCTTGACATCGAAACTTTTTATTTTTATCGCACGCGCTAGGCTTTTTGGTATCTCCTCTACCATCTTTGAATGCAAAAATTTTATTGCATGCCTTTGCCACAGCATTGGAAGTGGCACCACGCAAATGAGACAAGTACATTGAATGGCAACTCTTAAAGTAGCGACACACACGTAACAATTCGCTAACTTACTTATCATTTCTCTTTACACTGATTACCAGATTCAGCATATGCAGATACGAAACTGACATATTACAAAACTTACTTATTACTTCCATCTCAGGATACATAATCAAGGTGCGTAAAAGACAGTTATACATCAGATGATTGCAGCCAACAACGCCCTTGAATATTATTTACAGAATCAACAAGAGATAAGTACTGTTAATATTTTCATGTTTCAGTGCCTTATTACTTTTTTTCCTCCTAACAGATTTTTCTATGTTCATCAGATTGAATTCCTTCATAATTGAAACATACTGTTGACCAACTGTAAGATAAAGTTCTCAAAGATAGGTGCAATTCTGAAAGATTGGTGGCAAGTGAAACAATATGCCATGACATATTATTTGGTGCAAATAACTTTTTTTCGCACCATGCTGTTTCATTTGCCACTGATCTTTCAAAATTCAATCATATTATTGATTAAGAGTTCTTATGCCACCGTTTTTACAAATATGCGTTCACAAACCTACCATGATGGAGACAAAACAACAACTCTTATCATCACAATCTATGGTTGCTATTATGATTAAATGCAAACCACATATAGTCAAGATGCGTAAAACACAAGCGTGGGTATCCCACTTCTTTCTTTTATATATAAAGCGACATTGATGCTAAAATTTACATTTTTCAATTAATTTTTTCTTTTTATCTTGCTAACACACTTTGTATATCCAACAGCTTCAATCCTATTTGCTCAAGTTCTTTAACTCCAGATTCATGAATAAAGCCTACTTGTAATAATGCAGATGACAACTTCGTAACCAAAAGTGAGTATCCCACTTCTTTCTTTTATATATAAAGCGACATTCATAATTTATGACTATTTTAAACTTATTCATGTAACCTTACAAGCAACAACTGCAATACTCAACAACGTCACTACAATCTATTAGTATGCAACCAAGATTCTTTACAACTATGAAGGCTACCATAGTTATTTACACGTCACATCTGCATTCAAAAGCCTTTGGTGATAAGGCATCTGCATTCAAGCATAAAAGAAACGACAAATGTTGTCCATCACATGTCACTATTAGGAATTCAAAATTATTTGGCATTTTTTTGTTGTCGATACTAACATTTGATGCTCTGTGTCTGTTATAGTAAAAAAAAATTTCTCATGAGAAACAAAAGAAAATGTTGTGACAAGTGATTTTGTGCAAATTGCTTCTTCGCACCATCTTCTTTTGTTTCCCATCTATCTTTTTGAATTTAATCGTATTATTGACCAAGACCTTTTGTGGAACTGCAAGTACAAACATGCGTAAACAAACCTACCATTATAGACATAGAGCATCAACTTTTAGTATCGACAACTAAAGAAAATCAGATACTCTTCATTTGCTGATATTGACAAGCGATGTACATCATCTGTGGTTGTTGTTATGGTTAAATGGATACGGAGCATTACCAAAAACTTTTGACAACCTATGTACATCATTTGTGGTTGCTGTTATGATTCATGGTTAGTATATAATACAATTATTCATATAATTACTTTCTATGAATTCCATAACAAGCCTTAATCAGCAATAGAATACAACTCTGGGAGATTGGTGCGAAACGAAATAGAATAGTATGACAAGTAATTTGGTGCAAATTACTTCTCCGCACTATGGTATTTCGTTTCCCACCGATCTCCCAGAATTTAAACATATTCTTAGCCACAACTTTTTAACAAAGACACTATCTGGTCTTACCTTTCTTTGACTACAATGAGGCACATTCATGTCAAAAGCTACCTGAACAAACCAGATCGACAACAAACCTAAAGCATTCGGTAAAAAAAAAAAACCCGAGCCATGGCAGCAGCGAATAATATCAGGTCTTCTTATATTTGCTGATACTAACAGGGTGTACCATGTGTCTGTCATAGCTAGCTTTTGTTCGCATATTCATAACTACCGTGGCACAAAAGGTTCTGGTCAACAGTACGGTCCGGTTTCTAAAGAGAAATGAGAAACCAAAGAGAATGCTGTAACAAGTAATTTGGACCAGATTGCTTCTTTGCAGTGTCCTCTTCCGTTTCCCTTTTTTCCTTAGTAATTGAACTATACTGTTGACCAGAACCATTTGTGTCACCGCATTTGTAAATATGCGAATAAAAAATACCTCTGTCTGGCACATAACATCAACTTTTTGTATCGACAAATAAAAAAATACCAGATATTTTTAGATCCTTTGGTCTGTTGGACAAATTATATTTCTTTCTCGCTTCCATTTTTTTTATGAAATAAGACTGTTCACCATACACGACTTACTACATTCTATCAATCTACTTATTATACGCACGCCGACCTCAACTCTTTCTGTCTTCGCCTGATCTGTACGTCCAATATTTTTCTACTACCTAGGTTTGTGCACTTACCTATTCGAATACATTATTGTAAATTAAATTTAGTTACGCTGATTAACAGGTTCAGCATGTGCATAAACCAACCTAAACTATTAATGTTTTTTTTATGTGCATCCGTCACAAGCTCAGGTATGTATTCATATTTATATTAATGAATTTGCCGCAATCTCTATTTAATCATGTTCTTCCTGTTTTGACAGCCCTGCAAATGCGAATCACTAAACCGATCTACATATGGACCAGCAAGTCTGTTTGCATTGAAATTCTACAAATCGCCGAAAGAATATTTCAAAAGAGGTCAGATGCATAATTTCGAGAATATTAAATATATTCACCCGCATAAACCAGGCACTTAACTGAATGATTCAGATACAACCCGTTGGGTTAAATAACAATACGATACAATTTACAGAATGCCTGGTAACTAAATGGTTCAGAAGCAAAACAAAGTTAACTTGCTGGTCTCACCTTTATTCTCCGATTCCTTTCAACAAGATTACCTGGACAGAAAGGTAATAACTCCCAATTTGAAAACATTGTGCGCCAGATGCCGTACGAAATTGCATATGAATATAAATAATAACATGTGATCTTATTCTGATTTCACGAGTTTTTTTGTACACAAGAAAATAACCAACGCTTATGATATGGTGTTTACCATTATGCTTAAAACAAAGACTGGAAAGAACTGCAATTGAAAAACTACCAAAGAGTGAAAACCAATGTACCATGTATCGATTATTTTATTTGCAACATTTTTTTTAAACATTAACCCTGCAATTTCTATTTAATCATGTTCTTCGCACCAGTCGATGTCTTTGAAGTAGAATTGCACAAGTTGCTGAAACCATATTGCAAAAGAGGTAAGATACATAACTTCCAGGATGCTAGATATATTGGTCCGCATAAACCATACTCTAGGATTCTTGGTTTCACTATACAAAGCAAAGATCACCCGTTCAGATACTTGTAGTGCACCTTCAGAAAACGCAGCGTGTTATACCTGAACCATTCAGTTAATGTTGTTCTTTTGTCATCACAACCGCCTGTACTACGACGCTAACTGAATGGTTCAGATACAACCCGTTGCGTTCATCAACCTGAAGACGAAACAATGTTTTAGACATACCTACCAATCCAATAAAGATCACACACAAAAATCTTGAAAATTCTTTGGCAAATCTTCATTTCGACTTGCTTCTTCCAGTCATCAGGTACAATAGCGAGGCAACATTTGATTCGAAGACAAAACTCCTATATACCAAGCAATGAACTATCACATATAGCCTTGCAATTGACTTGCAAATGAAAGAAGTAGACAAAAAACTACATGTAACAAAACTGAGCCCAGAAAGAAAAGTAGAGGAACTAGCCAGCAAATACATGGTAAAGGAAAGCTTGCTTTAATTAAAGTAGGGGCTGTAAACCCATATAAACTTGCAAAGACGTATAAAACTTGCTTCATTATGGCCTGGACCAGCACACATTTTTCTCTCCATTCAATTATTGACTATTACGAAGGTAGGTTTGGTGATATATTTTTTCCAGATGGACTCTCCATTCGAATATTGACTATTGGTGGTTAAAAATAAAAGACTAGCTTTTGTACAAATTGTGTACCATTTTCTGTCATTAGTTATACCAATTCATATTGTTTCAATATATACATACATCCGAACTATAGAAACAAATGCACAACAAAAAAAATCCCGCGAGAACGCAAAGCGGCGACATTGACTATTGTTAGTCACCCTAACAAACAATAATACACCCTTGATTTTTCGACCACCAACAAAATCGCGAGTCCATCTGCATATAGCCAACAATCATAAACCTATTGTAATTCATGTGAGCAAACCAAACGCTACTCTCAGTTTATGTAGTTGCTATCTTGCTATGATAGCTTAGGAGATAGCAATAACCGCTGCAAGAGTGAGCGCAGCTATTTCATCCGGTCTGTCTGTAGTAACCAATTCCTTTCCTACGGTCTGTCTCTTAGTCTGTCCTCTCATTCCGATGCAGAAAAAAGTGCACTGCACTTCATAAAGAGAATTAAATATCATTCATTTAAAAGTCAATCACATACATCCGAACTATATAAACAAATGCACAGCAAAAAAAATCCCGCGAGGCCGCAACGCGGCCGGCCGCCGCTTTGCTTGTTCTATCAATAAGTATGAGGAGTATTTTGCGAACTAAAAAAATAATTAATAAACACCACAAAACTGAAAATCGTGCCAAAAAAACATAGTAGCAAACAATAAGGCTGGACAAATAACTATTTTGTTTCTTGCTTGCATAAGTAAGTATTTAATAGAAAACAATGCTAAAAGGAAAAAAAGGTGACGATGGTAGAGCTAGAGTCGAACTTTGGACCTCCATGATAAATATCGGAAAATGCGACTAGTTCTTTTTCCATGATAAACACACTTTTATGCACATGTTTTATGAAACTGTTTGAATTCAAACACCATACTAATAGCAATAATTCATAACATCCATTAAGTTCAAGTTTTAATCGTTAGATTACGATTCTTAAGTTTAATTGCGTCTAGCTAGTAGCAGCTAAACTTTGCTAACATTATTTTTTAGTTTTTTGTATATGATATTTTAGAACATGCATACAGCATGATTGTGAAAGAAAAATGTGATGTGTATAGGTTTGGAGTAGGGACACTTGAAGCAATCGGAGAGAAACATACCAGAGAGCTTCTTTCATACCTCAACTCTTCTACCAGTCATGGTACAATGTTAAAAAATATATTGGACCGACAACTCTCATACCCAACCGACAGACTAATTGAAAAAGAAATTATGCGTGTTTGTCAAGTGGCGCTGTCATGCATTCTCACAGATCCAAAGGCTCGATCAACAATGAGAAACATTTCACAGGAATTATCGCGTTGAGGGTATAATTCTGTCTATCTCACAACTTCATCATATCCTGAACAACTGCAATATGTACTTTTGTTATTCTGCATATCTTTACAATAATTTGTCAGCAGTTTAGTTATATATAAACCGTCTTACAATGTTTATCTCATTTCATATTCAGAAAATATTGGACCTAAATATAGTATTATATGATATGTAACATGACGTTAGGACATCTCTTTAAATGCACTGATTTTATATTGAACAAACAACTAAATCAAAATTAAAACACACTTAATTGGGAATTGTTAGAATTATAGTCGTATTAGTATCATGTTATTTAGGTCGTATTAGGGCCAAGCCCATTATGCTTAACCTAACTTAGCTTTCAAGCTAAGTAAAGGTTATATATAGTCTTCTAATCTTTATTATTATAATTAAGTTAATACAATGTAGTCGTTTGGTTAATTATCGCTTGTCCCCAACTCTGTTTACATGGTATCAGAGCGAGGGTTTAGTTCCAATTAGAGTTTCGAGTTTTAGTCTTGAAGAAGGTACCTTGAGACACCTAATTAGCTTTGAGAGCACTCGGTTAGAGTGCGTTTTAGATCCAAGGTTTTAGCTAAAGATATTTTCCAGATCCTTTTTTTGTTTTGATTCCGACCAGAACCCTGGTAAGATCTTGTCAGATCTGTCAAGTCTTTTTGTGGCAATTTTGTTAGGGTTCTTTGGTTCTGGTTTTGATTTGAAAGACGGTATTGGTTGTTAATTTGAATTTCTTGGTTAATAGTTATGAGGGTTCGGATTATTGGTTATGGTGATTGAGATGATTTTGATCTTGAGAATCTTTGATTTGGGGATCACACGCGTATCGACACCCTAGAAATAATGGCTTAAATTTTATAGTTAATTTTCGAAGTCAATTATCTTGTTTTTAAACCATTTTTTATAAAACCGTTTTCAGAAATGTATTTCTTGTATTTTTACCAAATCAAGGGATCACGTTTAAAATTTAGCTCAACTGGACACGAGGTATACAAATTACACTCCAACTTATAATAAATCCCCTTGCCCTTATACTAGTCTACATACATCATCTATACTTTTTTAACTCTTCCTCCCTAGTTTTTTTTGCTTTTCCCCAACACATAGCTGCTATCATAAATCACCATCAATCTGCTTCCTTCTTCCCAAGGTAATTCACGAGACATTCTTGGAAGATAGAGTTGATAGCAACCTTTGCTCAAAATAGCCTCATCACAAGAATCCATCAAAGAAAGTTTGTCAAAAAACCACTTCTTTGCTTTCTTTTTAATTGGTGCCATGCAACAGGATGGGACACACCCAAATCAAACACCCCGGGGTTCAGCGCCTCATTCGACCAGATTCGGCCACGTCGCGCGCCTGTGCGTCTGCTCCGCCTCAGATCGAGACAGGTGTTGTTGAGGGTTAAGCAAAGTAGACATAGTTATGGTTAGATCTGGTCTGTTAGATTGTTGCTTTGATAGTTTGGTCTTGCTGATTTTGATGTGGTTGTCTTCAATCTGTTACAAATAGCGTTGTTTTTTTTTTTGCTATTTCAACCATTCGACATGTTCCTTTTATAGCATAATTTTCAGTTGACCCACCTGAGCTTAAGACAGCTTGGTCTCATTTGATTTTGCTATTTGTTGTTCTTGATTGCATTTTAATAGTTTTATGATGTCATGAATATTTTCAAATTGGATCACATTTGAATAGCAACTTTTATGTACCTGTCCTATCAATGTGAGTTTCTTGTTCTAAAACCGTTACTATTATTTGAATTTTTTTTTATATGAAATAAAAGTATTATGATTGTAGAAATCATTGTTTAGACAATACTGGCTATATGATCCAAATAATTGCCGTTCAAGTATGAATGGAATGTGATGGGTTAAGTTTTAAGCTTTGAGTATGGTTAGTAATTCTTGGGTATATGCTGGATGGAAATAGAATTTCTCATGTGGGTATGACAGTGCAAAACAAGTTCTTTATATTTCACTTTTGTTGCATTTTGTCTGTCTTTATGTAACGCATTCATAACTAACTGACTCACCATTGTCACTCACTATCTTATATTTTGGGCTTGACATTGGTTTGGATTTTGTGTACTAATGGGTCAAACATATAAATGTATCGAGCTAAAAAGCGTATTAAAAGATTAATGGACTAATTATATAACACTTATTGGACTTAAACTATCGGCTTAAAAAATGTTGGGTTTGGACTTAATATATATATTGGACACCGGACATTTAGCGGACTTAAAGAGATTGACATGATAGACTTCGTGTCCTGTTTGGGTCATTTTTTGACCCATTTTATTTCTAAGTAAGTTTTCAAAGCTATTCCATAGACTTGTTAATTCTAAAACCCAATTCAACCAGTTTCCAAATTTGCTTAATCATACACACTGTAGTGTTTCTTTGGCAGCAAATTAAAAGACCGATTATTAGAAAAAATAATCACTTGTATAAAAAATCGTACATGCGAGACAACATGATGCCAAATACGACTCTCATCATCATCATAACTAAAACCACGGGAATAAATAAGCGAGTACCCTTCAGAAGACTCACTCGTTCATGATTATGTGAATCCCACTCGAGTTATCTCGAACATCTTGAATTTGCTTCGTTTGTTTACTCTCATAATACCGAGTAATATTGAGGTCAACAAGCAATGTGGTCAAAGCATGTGAACTAATCCTGTGGCTAAGATGACACTAGGTGGGGATAGTATTTGACAAAAACTGTGTGGACACGAATTATAATTCTGTCAAGTTGAAGAGATAACGATTATGTGGAAACCATGCCCAACCCATAGGATGGGTTAGAAAGTTTTTCCACAAAGACTTGGAAAAGTAGAAGGTTTTGTTTATGCATATATACTTGATAATTACCAAGAATGTATCATATGATTAATCTTGAGTATTTACTTTTAAATTTTCACGATCAAACAAGCATTAACAATGTGTCCTACTTCCTCCAAAAATCTTATTGTTCATATGCACAATTTCATTTATGTGCTTATGATGCTCATTTTTGTGTTAGCAAAAACCAGTGCTAATGATTTCAACAAATCAAGAGAAGCAAAAGCATTGATTGAAGCTTATTCGTGTGGAGATAGAAATGCTTCTTCAGATCATTGTACCTGGTATGGAATCGATTGCAACAAAGCAGGTAGTGTCATTTCAATACACAGTTTCTGTCTAGATCCGACAGCTCGACTTCGCTTCGTTTCCAAACCTTGGAGAAGCTTTCTTTACTGGATAATTATGAAGGTATAGGTGAGCTGAGAAGCCTCGACTTCGCTTCATTTCCAAACCTTGAGGAGCTTCATATTCCTAACTGCAAGCTTGAAGGGAGCATCCCAGAGCAGATTGGTTTGCTATCAAACTTAACATCTCTTTCGCTTTCTAATAACTATCTCACAGGTACATTACCTGCCTCGTTTACCAATCTCACCCATTTGGAACACCTTGATCTTTCTGATAATTACTATCTCACAGGTAAATTACCTGTCTCGTTTGCCAATCTCACCCGTTTGAAAAATCTTGATCTCTCTAATAACAACTTTACTGGTCAAATCCCTTCGTCTTTTGGTTCCATGGTTAATCTCACCAACCTGGACCTGAGCGCAAATCAACTGAATGGAACAATCCCACCTGTCTCGTTTGCCAATCTCACCCGTTTGAAATACCTTGATCTTTCTAATAACAACTTTACTGGTCAAGTCCCTTCATCTTTTGGTTCCATGGTTAATCTTACCAACCTGGACCTGAGCGGAAATCAACTGGATGGATCAATCCCACCTGCACTTATAACTAACTTGCATAAGCTTGAAACGTTGGATCTGAGTAATAACAATCTTGATGGTCCGATTCCCTCAAGAGCTAATTTACATGTTTCCTCCACAAGTTTAATATACCTCAATCTTTCTCATAATAGTTTCAATGTTTTTATTCCATCTCAGCTAGTGAGGTTGAGAAATTTGGCTATGGTGGATTTTAGTCAAAACCAGTTGATGGGTTCGATCCCATCATATCTTGATTCCATGGCCAATCTCACCAACCTGACCTATCTTTCATTTCGTGGGAATCTAATTACAGGTAAGTTACCAGTTTGGATAACCAATCTCACACAATTAGTCAACCTTGATCTTAGTCGAAACAACTTTACGGATCTCATCCCGCCATCTTTTGGATCCATGGTCAATCTCAAATTTCTTGACTTGAGCGGAAATCACTATCTCACAGGTAAATTACCTGTCTCGTTTGCCAATCTCACCCGTTTGAAATACCTTGATCTTAGTCAAAATAACTTTATTGGTCAAATTCCTTCATCGTTTGGTTCCATGGTTAATCTTACCAACCTGGACCTGAGCGCAAATCAACTGAATGGATCAATCCCACCTGCACTTATAACTAACTTGCCTTACCTCGAAACGTTGGACCTGAGTAATAACAATCTTGATGGTCCAATTCCCTCAAGAGCTAATTTACATGTTTCCTTCACAAGGTTAAGAGACCTCAATCTTTCTCATAATAATTTCAATGTTATTATTCCATCTCAGCTAGTGAAGTTGAGGAGCTTGACTACCGTGGATCTTAGTAGAAACCAATTCATGGGTCTGATCCCTTCAAATCTTGATTCCATGGCCAATCTCACCTACTTGTCCTATCTTTCATTTCGTGGGAATCTACTCACAGGTAAGTTACCAGTTTCGATAACCAATCTTATACAATTAGAAAACCTTGATCTTAGTCGAAACAACTTTACGGGTTTCATCCCACCATCTTTTGGATCCATGGTCAATCTCAAAGTTCTCGACTTGAGCGAAAATCAACTGAACGCATCCATCCCACATGAAATAAGTAACTTGAAGAATCTAGAAACGCTGAACCTGAGTGACAACAATCTTGATGGTCCAATTCCATCGAATTTTGGTTATCTAAGCCAACTGCAATTTTTAAACCTTGCCATGAATTCTATCAGTGGGCCTATTCCCCCAAATATAGCATATTTGTGGCAGTTGGGACATTTAGACCTTCATCATAATCGTCTTGTGGGTGCTATCCATCCAGAATATTGGAAGCTCTCAAGTCTTTCTTACCTTGATTTATCATCAAATAAGTTCTCAGGAAACATGTCGTTTAGTGATCCCTGTTCCCTTTTATATCTAAACCTTTCTCGGAATCTGATGACGGGCGTTATCACAAGTGTGCGTGGTTGCAGAAACTTAGAATACTTGGACATTAGTAGTAATCATTTTGTTGGAGAAGCACTTAATTACTACTACTTCCCAGATTTATTGCTCTTAAATCAGTCTCAGAATGATTTTACTGGAATGGTCTGGTCATCCAACAATGAACATATGCACATACCCCGTTTGACCGTTTTTCTTCCCATTATCATTGGACTTTGCTGCTTAGTGGTTGCGTATTTCTTTTATAGTCGTAAAAAGGCTGCCACAAAGAAAATACACCCTGAAATCACAAAACATGGAAACGTGTGCACGATAATGAATTATGATGGAACAATTGCATATGAAGACTTCATCAAATCTACAGAGGATTTTGACCTCAAATACTGCATTGGAACCGGTGGCTATGGTAGTGTTTATGAAGCAAAACTGCCAAGCGGTCAAACATTTGCTTTGAAAAAACTTCATCGGTATGAAGCTAAGCAACCAGCATTTGACCAGAGCTTCAAGAATGAAGTCCAAGTGTTAACCAGCCTAAGACACAAAAGCATTGTGAAACTTTACGGCTTTTGTTTGCATAACAAATGCAACTTCCTTGTATACGAATACATGGAAAAAGGGAGCCTCTTTTGTGCATTGAGTGACGATGAATTGGCTGTTGAAGTGGATTGGATGAAGAGGGTGAACATAATCAAAGATGTAACCCATGCTTTAGCTTACATGCATCACGATTGCAACCCACCTATTATTCATAGAGACATATCAAGCAACAACATTCTTCTAAACTCGGAAATGGAAGGATTTGTTGCTGACTTTGGAGCAGCCAGATTGCTTGACCCCGATTCATCCAACCAAACAGTCATCGCAGGAACTTTGGGATACATTGCTCCAGGTAGTTACTTCTACACACTCTTACGCTTCCCAAGTTTAATTACGTCTAGCTAGTAGCAACTAAACTTTTCTAACATTCTTTTTTGTATGTGATCATTTAGAACTAGCATATAGCATGATTGTGAACGAAAAATGTGACGTGTATAGCTTTGGAGTGGTGGCACTTGAAACAATTGGAGGGAAACATCCCGGAGAGCTTCTTTCATAGTTCAACTCTTCTACCAGTCATGGTACGATGTTGGAAAATATATTGGACCAGCGTCTCTCTTACCCAACAGACAGGCTAATCGAAAAGGAAATTCTCCGTGTCTGTCATGTAGCACTAGCATGTATTCTCACAGATCCAAAGGCTAGGCCGACCATGAGAAACGTTTCACAGGAATTATCACGTTGAAGATATCATGATTCTGTTCAGCCTATCTCACAGGAATTATAGAACACGCTTAGAATGTTTATCTCCTTTCATATTCAGCATAAGTGTACGTCCCAACTGCATGTTTATATGTGATACATAAATAAAGTTATGGAAATTGTTATAATGCTTTTGTTGTATACTGCTAATTTGAAAT